>CAJPVJ010002261.1:0-13570 GCA_905397405.1 Oppiella nova
AGAATTCATGTAATTAGAGGTCATTCCTATAGCGCTGGCAATGCTATGATTAGATCACATGATGTGTTGTTATGTTTCACACCATTTGTTACGTGAAGTGATTCAACGAAACACTACTTTTGCTGAATCTTACAAATTATAAGTTCAAATTGGGTGACAATGGGATCAGTTCACTCCAAGAGTGTATCCAAGAGTGCATCGGCGTCTGTGGGCTCATTTGGACGAGCTGGATCATTCTTGGAGTACGACAGAGTCATACACCACTTGAGTCGCGGGGATCTGATAGAAGTCTTGAGGGGTCGGTACAGGCATTGGGCGATCTTCGAGTCGGTCGACCACTACGGGAATGTCATGTGTTTCCACATCACGGCTGTTGATAATGGATATGCCGATGACATGGACACTGACCTCACGAGGACTGGTGTCCGCAAAGAGATTTCATTCAATGGCAAAGCGCTGCTTAAATACGAGCCGTTGGAGGATATCCTCAAAGACACGGATAGTCCGCAGCCATCGCTCTGTCGGATCAATAACCAGGAGATCATGGCTTCCAAGATGTTGAAGACTATTGGCAATCAGTTGCCAGACTTGGATCAAGTGTTTACAACTCTTCACCAAATGAAAGACACCATTTTCAGATACTGTCTAAAAGTATGTTAAATAAGATTTGTCTGCAATTTGTAATACAATTGAATGATTGGATCTAATATTTGATGAATTGGTGTTACAGTCACTGAACTGCGAGCACTACTCCACGTTCTGGAAGTATGGCATCGGGTGGTCATCACAGGTGAACACCTTTAAGGATATAATCACCGCAGTCCTCAAGACTGTGTCCACTTTGAGCGATACGACCGGCCGTTACTTACAGAACAACGGGTGCTATAAAATGGGTTTCGTTTGTCTCCTAATATCAGTCATCTCTTCAATGGCTGCTAAAGTGGTCGAAGAAATTGATTTGACGCTTAAGAACCTTAGACTCGATTCAGCAAAAGTAGTGTTTCGTTGAATCACTTCACGTAACAAATGGTGTGAAACATAACAACACATCATGTGATCTAATCATAGCATTGCCAGCGCTATAGGAATGACCTCTAATTACATGAATTCTATGGTTAATAAAACTAATCCTGGTCTAATGAACGACCCGCTAATTGTTGTAATCATGTTAAAAGGGTTAATAATTTTTTATTAAAAATTAGTCAATAAATTGTAGCAATTTTATATAAATGAAATATGAGTGCTAATCTGTAAACCCTAGTTATAATGTAGGTGTATATCAATAATCATCGATATAAGTCCAACAAAGTGTAGAAACTTCCTAATAGTGAGACATTTCAAGTGCTATGAAATCTAATTTTAATGCAATTTATTTATATTATACTGTATAATATTATGCGTATAAACAACTTTATAATAAATTTAACATATTAATAGTCCTTGAATAAATTCAACTTATATTCATTGAATTCAATATAATCTAAAAACATATACTGTTATAACATTTTTAGGGAATATTCTGTCAGAATTTCAATTCTATACTTTTATTTGTTTTATTAAACAAACATTATTTCACAACTTAATTTAAATTTAAAATAAAACATGAGACATAAGTTGATTAAAATTATCTTTTTATTTATTATTCATAATGAAAACATATTTTGTTTAGAATACCCTGTTTTGCATAGAATTTGCAATAAAAACATTCAATTGATAGCAAAATATATTAAATTTAACAGTTCTTTAACTCTATAAATATAAAATATATCACTATTAAAATGAAAACATAATTAATTTTTATAATAAAATATAAGTTCTAAAATTTATGAACAAATAACCAACTATTTAAATATAATGTATTCTAAACAAAAATAATCTTTATAAAAACTCTATAAATGAATACTAAAGCTAAATATCGGATAGAAATGTATTCACAACTAATTTCATATAATTTGTGGTATAAAAGCGAACAATTAGTACACTATATGGAAGATTTTAATATTAACCTAATTATCTGTAATAGAAAATTACTGTATAGTAATATTAGGGTAATATAAAAATCTAACAATTTATAAAAACATATGTATAAAAGTATAAACTAATGCAATATTCAATTATAACTTCGGTTTAATGGACGCGACGTTAGGCTTATTGTAGACAAACTCCTGCCACCAGTCGGCCCGGGATGTAGCGCCGGGAGCCGCCAGAATGGACTCGTATATATTCTTATAGATCTGTCCGTCAGACTTGCCTAACGCCGAGTTGAGCAGGAAGTCTGTCGGCGCGATCGCGTCTACGAGAGTGACGGAGTCGTCCTTCAATTGAGCGCACAGTTTAAGTATGGATTGACGGATGTATTGGGTGGGCGTCGGACCCGAACAGTAACCGCCTTCGTATAGAGTCGACAAATGCTTCTCCAGAGACCACAAGCCGTATAGCGAACCCAAACGCTTCAATACGTTGGCCAACGACTGGTCAGTCATCTCGACCTGAATGAAAGTGTTCCAGCGGTCGAGCACCACGTGTTCAATGAAGGCCAGGGATAGGGATCGGCAGCAGTAGACCTGAGAATTGGTTCGCGCGCTGAACAGGTCTTTCCCGGCGTCTAATTCTCGCTTCAGTTTATTGACAGCACTTCTCATTAGGTAACTGACGAGGAATTTGTATGCGTCCAGAATCACATCCATTCGCATGACATCGTCCGGAGCCGACACATGCATTCTCTTCTTCAGGTGAGCGTCCATTTGGTCCAAGAAGTCGACGGAACCGAACTGCGAAGTGAATGGTCGGCCCTCATCCACCTTCAGTTGCCACAAACGCATCAAATAATTACTGGTTTGCATTTGAAGCACATTATTGTCGCCCTCATAGGTGTTGTTGGCGTCGTGATCGTCCCGGAGCTCTCCCAATCCCGATGCCTTCAGATAGCCGTGACCTCCACACGCCTCCCGACACTCTTGTATCGCATCCCTACATATCCAACCGGACAGCGGCTTAGCAGCGCTGGACAGGGCGTGAATCTCCTGTCCCTGTTCTGACAGCTCGGGAGATGTCGTACCAAAGAGTACAGATATCTGGAAGTTCATGAAATCTCTGTGGAAAGACATACTGAAGTTGTCCAACACATAACAGGCCGCCAAATATGGCAATAGTCTCCACTGTTGCATCTGATACTCAATGACCGGTAGCTCATCCTGACCGGGAGGACCAAATTGTCTGCGAGCGGCTGAGTATCTAATAGCGATGGGAAGAGCCTTTTGCATGTTAGTGATGGCCATCCCTATGATGCCCACTCGACCCATAGATAATGTGCCTAAAGTGACACCCATTCGCTTCTTATTATCTTTGATTTCTGTGACATAAGTGCCGTCTTTGTCCACATCTCCGATTCGGTTCATCAATAAGTCTTTGGGAACCCTATAGTCCTTAAACTGGAGAAACCCGTTGTCTAATCCGTTGAGACCTATTTTGGGTCCCATATCGCCGACAGTAATGCCCGGATAAGGTAACAGAGTCTTCGGGTCACGAATGGGGGCAATGAATGCACTCAATCCGTGACACTTGTTGTTAACGTGCAACTGGACAAAGACGACCGCATGAGTGGCTGTTTTGCCCAAATTTCCGGACCACACCTTCGAGGCCTCGAAGTTGGGAGTGTTTAGTATGAACTCATTGGTCTGGGGGTCGAAGTCGGCGCGAGTGGCCATCGCCTTCGTGTTGGATCCGTGAGCCATCTCTGTCAACGCGAAACAGCCCAACGCCTCGAAGTCCATCAACTGATCCAAGACTGATAGGTGACGACTAGAACCGGCCCCTCGAAGACTCACTGTCACGAACTCGTACGCCAAGAACTTCTTGGCCGATAGGGACCAGTCGTACTGACCCAACGTGTTGTACATGTGTTGTGTGAGCAAAGGGTTGGCCATAAACTCTTCGTCGGGCAGGAAGTCATACTCCATGAGCCGTTTCAGGCGCTTAAGTGTGATCTCCCGGTGCTGGTCGCGTGTCATCTCTTGGGACGGGTGGTGAGCGAACAACGGGTCCTTCTCCAGAGTGCGAGCGATCCGTAGCTTAAATCGGATGATGTCTTCGCCCTCCAGAAGAAGTTTCATTTTCCTCCAGTCAAACGACGCCCGCTTTCGGTACACATCCAGAGGACCGGATGGCCAGTCGGGCAGCAGGTGTTTGATCTCATCGGTCACCACAATCTCAGTCGACTCGCTGGAAGTGCTTTGCATTCTTCGAGGTAGCAATTTGTGAGACAAACCAAAAGTTAGAGACAATTACTGCAAAACCAATGTTTTTATTATTGGGTTTACAATCAGATTTCAATGAATATTATTGATTTGATTATTGCTTAACACTTATAATGATATGAAATATGAACGATATGTTATATCAAACAAAATTCAATCATTTAAATGTCCATAATTAGTATGGGTTCAGAATTGAGAGTATAGTTTAGGTGCATTAACATGATCATTTAAATGCTAGTATCAAAGTAGACATACATTGCACTGCTATTCACGTACTGTTGCTTCCCTTCGCAAGCGATTTGTTTGACTCAATGAGACGTTTCACTCACTGTTTGCTTCAATTTGTAGAGACTTTTGTACTCGAAATCCAAACTTTTATCGATAAATGAAGTCTTGAACCAAATAAATATAAATATCAATATTTTTCTCTAAACAACTCAAACAATCAGCTCTATTATGGAGAATATATGAGATAAATAACTAATTTTTATGAATTAACCAAAAATCACTTTAAACCACTCAATACTAAACTCCGAAATAGCACTCAAATACCAGAAACTTTGAATACAACAAAATTCATGTAATTGTGTCAATCGGACCACTATTTTCCAGAACTACACTCCAAATAGCTTTAAGTGAGAAAAAACTTTTTTGGATTTCGGTTTCAATAGTGATTTAATGGGGAAAATAATGCACTATTTTCTTGTATACTATGTTTAGACCATTTGAGAGTTTATTTTGAGTACAATTTGTTTCACGACTACATAGTTATGTTGGATTTGATTTATATAAACCGGGAAATTGGGAATTATTTGTTGTGAAACTCGTTTTACGGCTTTTTGAGTCAAAAACATTTCATTCAAAAGAGTGGAGATTTTCGCCAAAGTTCTCAGACCTCTCTATCATATCTCTCTCTCTCTCTCTCTCTCTCTCTCAATATGTTTTATATCTTTCCATTAGTTGTTTTGATTTTATTGAAAATTTTTTCTTAATAACCAGTTTATTACAGACTATAAAAATTGATAAATAAATAATTACGATACAATTTTATTTGTTTAATATTAGGCCGTTACTTACAGAACAACGGGTGCTATAAAATGGGTTTCGTTTGTCTCCTAATATCAGTCATCTCTTCAATGGCTGCTAAAGTGGTCGAAGAAATTGATTTGACGCTTAAGAACCTTAGACTCGAGGAAGTCATCAAACATGCCATCGCTTATTGATCTATTGATTATTGATTCAGTTTTTTATTCTAAAGGTTTTTATTATAAAATTTCATAAAATAAGGAATTCCTTGCAAAAGTGATAGATTTGACTACACTATAACAATCAAAAGGTTTTTAGTTCATACGGTAAGACTATGTGACTTCTAGACTCAGATACACTAAGATGACATATAATAAAATAGCTATATATTAAACCTTTGTTAAAATAAAATAACTACATATGAAATTTAATGAAGATAATCTTAACACAAATACCCAAAAATAAAAAATCTTATGGTATTTTATTTAAACTGTTAATTTACAATTACCGTATTTTGTTCTAGTCTAGTTTGACTACATAATGGGCGACAATATATTATTATAGACTAAATTGAGATCAAAAATTTTGAAGACTTTCTAATATTGTATAATATTTCCAAAATCCAAAGAACTGACCAAAAAAGAAACACTAAATTTAATTGTATGCCTAAATAATGAACTACCGGTAGTAATCTCAAGTTACACTAAACTTTTAGTTTAGTTTATAGTGTATTTTATTCAATTGTATTATAATTATAAACGTACTATATTATTGATTTTATTTGCATTTCTGAAAATAATGATTAAATAGTGTTTAAAATAATGATTAAATAATGATTAACCACTAATTTGTCTAATTGTTGATTGCATTGAGAGTGAGAGTTGAGATGATTGGTGGCCAATAGCCAGCATTATTTACGGCACTAGGAAATCAAAACTCACCTCACACATTTTACAATAGACTTCATATAACGATACTTAATAAAATGTGATTAACGAGAAGTTCGGGCACCGGGAGGTCAGTAATCATCGAGACTTTCAATTTGAAAATGATTTGTTTGACCGAAAGTGTGAACGTAATTGATGTGCAAAGTGGTGACAAAACCGATGCCTTGTTTTGAATGATTTGCAAGTTTTGAGTGATTTTTGTGAAACTAATCCAACATTTGGTTCATCTGATTATCACTTGAATTATAAACGATGGCTTTGTTTGATGCAAAGTGGTGACAAAACCGATGCCTTGTTTTGAATGATTTGCAAGTTTTGAGTGATTTTTGTGAAACTAATCCAACATTTGGTTCATCTGATTATCACTTGAATTATAAACGATGGCTTTGTTTGATGCGGAGGACCGGTTCCATAAGACACGACACGAGTCGTTGGCACCCAATCCCACACTCGGCTCACACTTGGACGCAATGGTTCCCAATTGGATGCGCGAAGAAGTCTCCACAGGAGTAATGCATTCATTATCTGTTGTTTTGATTTGATTTTAATTGATTGTCTTGTTTTGGTTCTTGTGGTGCACTTCAACGATGACAACAGACATCTATAATGGCGGTTGAGTTCAACGGCGGTGTAGTGATAGGCGCCGACTCGCGCACAACCACCGGGTATTACATCTGATTTGATCACTCATTTGACTCTAATTTGTGTCCATTTTGTGTCCATTTTGTGTCCATTTTGTTGGTATCTTCAGCGCATACATCGCTAATCGAGTGACCGATAAGTTGACGCGAATTACGGATAATATCTATTGCTGTCGATCGGGATCTGCTGCCGACACTCAGGCCATCGCCGATATAGTGGCCTATCATTTGAACTTTTATGAGTATGTCTTGGAGTGATGTCTTTGTTTGTCTCAATTGACTCAATGGTGTGATTGTGTCCAGAATGGAGACGGGAGAGCCGGCCGGCGTGAGGGTCGGCGCCAACATATTCCGCGAGATGTGCTACAACTATAGGGACTCATTATCCGCCGGCATTATCTGCGCCGGTTGGGACAGGCGTGCGGGCGGACAGGTATGCCATGAATACACTAGTGGTTATTGGCTCTCATTTGGTGACATTGATTGCTTTGCCAACAGGTCTTCACAATACCATTGGGAGGAATGCTTGTGCGACAGCCCGTGGCTATTGGCGGGTCCGGCAGTAGTTATGTTTACGGTTACGTCGACTCGAACTACAAGCCCGGTATGAATGAGGAGCAGACCATTCAGTTCGTGACCAACAGTAAGACTCAGTTGTCTATTGTTTTAAGAAATCAATTTTAATGATCTTGTCTTCAATGAATAGCCCTATCGTTGGCTATCAGTCGCGACGGTTCCAGTGGTGGTGTCATACGAATCGGTATTATCACAAAGGATGGCATCAAACGCAAAGTGATTACCGGCGATGATATCCCCAAGTTTTTTGAAGGATGAAAGGCCTGTCACCACTAAATTCAGCAGTTTTTTAATTTTTATTTAATTAAAATTGGATTCAGCTTTCGATTTATTAATATTCAATAAAATAAAATTTTCATAAAAACAGTGAATAGCAAAGAGCTTCTTAAGCTGCGAGTGTTGTATCAAATATGAACCGTTGATATCAAATACTTTGTAATAGAGTACGAGTAAAAAGAGGTCGATTTCACCGGAATATTCCTCCAATCAATACAAAGCAATTAATTTGTTTGATAATTGTATCAACTGAATAGCTAACGTGTTTAAAAAAGTGTTGACTCATCAGAAAAGTGTTTAAAACTTTATTATAATTAAGTTGATAGCCTGCCCTCCCTTTTGGACACCTCTGTCCTCTGTTGTTATCATTTTGTTTATTTCAGTCTTGATTTACTCCGAAGAACGGAAATCCCATTTCCCTTTCCCTTCGATCCCATTCTCTAAATGCACTCTAATTTAGTCGTCTCTTCCGTTCAGTCGCTTGTTTTGCGATTGTTTTGAACGCAAACACAATGTTTGCAAAAATTAAGTGTTAATTAATTCACAACAACTACTGGTAGTCATGTGTCCGGCGTCCAGAACTGCTCCCAATTACGACGTCTGGTCTACTGTTGAGCCCACGATTGATGTCGATGTCCTCATGCCTAACGGAACCCTAATTACCGTTAATGTAATGAAAGAAATTACTTTTTCAGAGATCAAAGAGGTTTGAATGTATTTTTTTGTGTTCCCTATTACTATATATAGTATGAATTTATTTCATTAAAAAACAATTTATTTTCCTTTTACTGTTATATTTGCTATAAGTTTAATTAATTATCACATTCTCTACGNGTGACCGATAAGTTGACGCGAATTACGGATAATATCTATTGCTGTCGATCGGGATCTGCTGCCGACACTCAGGCCATCGCCGATATAGTGGCCTATCATTTGAACTTTTATGAGTATGTCTTGGAGTGATGTCTTTGTTTGTCTCAATTGACTCAATGGTGTGATTGTGTCCAGAATGGAGACGGGAGAGCCGGCCGGCGTGAGGGTCGGCGCCAACATATTCCGCGAGATGTGCTACAACTATAGGGACTCATTATCCGCCGGCATTATCTGCGCCGGTTGGGACAGGCGTGCGGGCGGACAGGTATGCCATGAATACACTAGTGGTTATTGGCTCTCATTTGGTGACATTGATTGCTTTGCCAACAGGTCTTCACAATACCATTGGGAGGAATGCTTGTGCGACAGCCCGTGGCTATTGGCGGGTCCGGCAGTAGTTATGTTTACGGTTACGTCGACTCGAACTACAAGCCCGGTATGAATGAGGAGCAGACCATTCAGTTCGTGACCAACAGTAAGACTCAGTTGTCTATTGTTTTAAGAAATCAATTTTAATGATCTTGTCTTCAATGAATAGCCCTATCGTTGGCTATCAGTCGCGACGGTTCCAGTGGTGGTGTCATACGAATCGGTATTATCACAAAGGATGGCATCAAACGCAAAGTGATTACCGGCGATGATATCCCCAAGTTTTTTGAAGGATGAAAGGCCTGTCACCACTAAATTCAGCAGTTTTTTAATTTTTATTTAATTAAAATTGGATTCAGCTTTCGATTTATTAATATTCAATAAAATAAAATTTTCATAAAAACAGTGAATAGCAAAGAGCTTCTTAAGGGCTGCGAGTGTTGTCTCAAATATGAACCGTTGATATCAAATACTTTGTAATACAGTACGAGTAAAAAGAGGTCCATTTCACCGGAATATTCCTCCAATCAATACAAAGCATTTAATTTGTTTGATAATTGTATCAAATGAATAGCTAACAAGTATCAGAAAAGTGTTTAAAACTTTGTTATAATTAATTTGATAGCCTGCCCTCCCTTTTGGACACCTCTGTCTTCTGTTGTTATCATTTTGTTTATTTCAGTCTTGATTTACTCCGAAGAACGGAAATCCCATTTCCCTTTCCCTTCGATCCCATTCTCTAAATGCACTCTAATTTAGTCGTCTCTTCCGTTCAGTCGCTTGTTTTGCGATTGTTTTGAACGCAAACACAATGTTTGCAATAATTAAGTGTTAATTAATTCACAACAACTACTGGTAGTCATGTGTCCGGCGTCCAGAACTGCTCCCAATTACGACGTCTGGTCTACTGTTGAGCCCACGATTGATGTCGATGTCCTCATGCCTAACGGAACCCTAATTACCGTTAATGTAATGAAAGAAATTACTTTTTCAGAGATCAAAGAGGTTTGAATGTATTTTTTTGTGTTCCCTATTACTATATATAGTATGAATTTATTTCATTAAAAAACAATTTATTTTCCTTTTACTGTTATATTTGCTATAAGTTTAATTAATTATCACATTCTCTACGAAATAAATAAAAATAAAAAACTTGAAAATAAAATGCAAACCAATAGATACTATTCGAAGAGGAGTGTCAGAAAGAGCCTCTATTTGGTGCCCTTCACGACAAACAGACTTATGTCTTCACTTATGTCAATATGAGTACATCTGGACAGCAAGAACTGGATGACGAAGACGTTCGTCTGTGTGATGTCTGTCCATTTCTGGCAATCCTAAGGCTGGTCGAGAGGAAGGGCGATAAGGCGGCTCTTCAATTAGACGCACAAATCGGGTTACTTATTGGCAAAAGTAGTTACATTTGAAGGAAAACTTTAGAAAAAGTTTTACAGAAAACATTATTTGCATTATAAATTAGGTTTGAAAGAATTTGATTCACTTAAGAACCCAGAAGTGAATGATTTTAGATTCAAAATGAGGACCTATGCCGAGGATGTGACCCAACAAAGGGAGCAAAAGACTTGGATTGAGAAAATGATTTATCAGTACCCGATTGGCATTGATTTCAGTCGAGAACTACCTAAATATCTGAAGGAAAGACTTACTAAATGTCCCGATATTCCTATCAAATTACGGTTTGAGAACTCTTCGGTATTAACAGAATTTTATTCTGGGATAACAATTGATAAAATAATTTTCAATAACTTTATAGTTATGTCTTGAGTTGTCTGTAAAATATGATTTAAAAGCGGAAGAAATAATAGAGATTGGGTTCGACACAGACTCAGAAGCTTATGCCTCTGCCAGCGCTTACTTACTTAAAATTAATGGTCGACTCGAATATCTGTTAGGAGACTATCAATTGATTCAATACAAGGTATTAAAAGTCAAAAGTTTTATATGATATTTCAAAACATTACAATTCTTTATACCGTAATAAAAGTCAATTAGAGAAATGATAGTAAACGATGAAATGCCTTATTTGGTGGCAGTCCTTAGATCTAGTATTGAATGTAAGTCTCTAATGAATGTTTAAAATGTTTAATTAATGCAATTTATGTTTTGCAAATGGGATCAGTCGATGAAGAGCCCATATATTCAATCCCAGACTTACCAAGAGTTAGGTCGCCTTCTGTCGTGTCGATGTCTGGAACCACTAGAAGAAGGAATCAAGTGATCAGTTCGTGGACTATCGAAAGAAAACTTGTGATTCATATAAAAAGTGCCCAGCGTATTTTTAATTTAGACAATACAAAAGTTGTGATAATGTGCGGTCTATTCCACGGCGGGGAACCGCTATGTGATTATCAGATGTCTTCGGCCATAATACCCAATGAATTGGGAGATGGCGTTTGGGAGGAAGACATCTTCTTAGATATTAAAATCTGTGATATCACACGAATGGCAAGACTATGCTTCTCAGTAGTGGCCATCGGAAGCACATCCAAGAAAGCCAAGTCTAAGCAGACGCCCATCTCGTGGGCCAACACTACTATATTTGACTTCAAGAATATTCTGAAAGTCGGTTCAATCACTCTCTCGATGTGGAACTTCGAGAATGTGGTCGAAGACACAGAATTAGAACTGTTTAATTCGTTGGGAACAGTGGTGTCCAACCCGTCCGTAGAACAGGCGACGTGTCTGACGATTACATTCAATAAATACTCTGAAGGCGAGACACAAATCGCTTTCCCGACGATGAGTGAAATCCTGAAGGAGACGGCACTCAACAGAACCATCGCTGACGGCATCGAAGAGAGCGAAACCGAGGATGAGATGACTCCCTCTCGAAACACAAACACAAGACACGCGAGCAAACAGTTTGTCGAACAGATCAAAGAGATTTGTGACAGAGATTTGTTGCATAAGATTACGGATCAGGAAAGGGAGCTCTTGTGGTTCTTGAGGGAGGACTGTCGCAGTCTATTACCACATTCGTTGAACAAGTTATTGATTTCTCTCAAATGGAATAATCATAAAACAGTGGCACAAGTGTTGAGCTTTCTTCAGGAGTGGCCGAAACTGGTGCCCGAAAAGGCACTCGAGTTACTCGACTACGCCTACGCTGACTGTTGGGTCCGAAAGTTTGCCATCGAGTGCTTGAAAGGTATTGTTTTATAAAGTTTTCATATGAATAAGCCGTCAATTCTTTTCTAACACACGAAAAGGCATAACGGATGAAGAATTGTCATTATATTTGCTGCAATTGGTTCAGGCACTCAAATACGAGTCTTACATGTACTGTGATTTAGTCCATTTCCTGTTGGAGAGGGCCTATAATAACCAACGAATCGGTCACTCGTTGTTTTGGTTACTTAGGAGTGAAATGCATGTCCCGGCGGTTTCCGTCGCTTTTGGACTCATTCTTGAAGGTCTGAATCATGGACAATAAATTGTTTTTAAATAGAAATTTATTAATTCATTAAAAATTACAAAATTATTACAATATTCTTGAAATATTCTTCCATGTGAACACAGCCTACTGTAGGGGTGCTATGGATCACATGCAGATACTGGTGCGACAAATGGAGGCATTGAATAAACTGAAACGAGTCAATGAAATCATTAGAGACGATAAGAGCAAAGAGAATCGCGAGAAGAGAATCAGTTTAATGCAAGGCATCATCGGTCAGAAGTACTACGAGGAGGCGCTCCTCCATATCGTCAACCCCCTAAACCCGGTCTACAAACTGGGCTCTATTCGCATCAATAAATGCAAATTCATGGACTCAAAGATGAAACCTCTTTGGCTGGTCTTCAAGAATGAAGACGAAGACGCGTCCGACACTTATCTCATATTCAAGAACGGAGACGGTCTGCCATTTGTCTCATTTGATCCCTATTTACAGATTATATTAAAAAAGTTTTTTATTCAAATAATAATTTTTATTAAGCCATTAAAAAAGCTATGATTTATAGTGTTGTGTAGAATACTATTACAGCAAAAACATAAGCTTAACTAAAATCTGATAAAAGTTGGGATAAAATTACATAAAACAGAGCAAAATATTCAAATAATTTATTACTGTTTATCTAATTTTTTAATCGGTTTATGAGATTTATTGATAAGAATTTATATTTTATTCTTAATGTCAGACTTGAGACAAGACATGTTGACTCTGCAGATGATTAGGATTATGGATAAGTTATGGAAAGACGAGGGACTGGACTTTCGTATGAATCCCTACCGATGCATATCAACCGACCATAACGTGGGTCTCATTGAAGTCGTGTTAAACGCCGACACAATAGCGAACATACAGAAAGAGAAGGCCGTCTCAGCCATCGCCGCCTTTAAGAAGGAATCCCTTCTGTCGTGGCTTAAGGAACACAACCCCACAGAAGACAGTATTAATAAATCCATTGAGGAATTCACGCTCAGTTGTGCCGGATATTGTGTGGCCACCTATATATTAGGTGTGGCCGACCGGCACAACGACAACATTATGGTGACTAGAAATGGACAGTTGTTTCACATAGACTTCGGCCATATTTTGGGCAAATTTAAGGAGAAGTTCGGTATCCGTCGCGAGAGAGTGCCCTT
>CAJPVJ010002262.1:0-13560 GCA_905397405.1 Oppiella nova
TTGTGAATACCGTCTAACTTACCAGGGCAACAAGCGTAGTATAAAACTGTCCTCACGGCAGGCACTCCTATGATATAATGACGACAAACAAGAGTTTTTATTTATATATTTAATATGATATGATATAATAATAAAAATATTAGATTTGTTGGACACAGAGAAATGGGAATAACATATACAGTAGTGTTGGGAAATGTATGTCAATAATTAGTTTGAGTTAATCGAAAGGAGCCAATACTAGAGTTATTAGTTGTGTTTGGGTTATGTTTAGATGTTTGGACACTATATTAGAGTTAGTGTACAGAGTATGATAGAGCGGGGAGTATAGTGGAAATGGTATAGTGGGTGAACTGACCCATAAGAACCCATTCGCCATTAGCTATATAAGTAGATATATCGCCGCCGTCTTCGCTGGAAAGTCTCAGATCTAATGCAAATCCGTCATAACTAAAAGCAAAGTAATGTCGTGTTTCAGCACTTATTAAAAGTGTCTTCACTAACGACAAACACAATCAAAGTCTATGATATGACTCTTACGTCCAGCTGCCGAACTTCATGTCACACTTCTGGTCATCAAATGGAAACCATGTTATGTCGATCTTACAGGTGCTCTTGAATATGCCTGTCATTAACATATACACCATCACTACTATACCAAGTAGTAGAACAAATGCAAAAATCTACAAATATTACGGTATATAAAGTATAATAACACAAGTGATATATAAAGTTTAATGATGTGAATATTTTATTTAAAAGAATTATAAAACATAAAATTTCTCCATTAAATTACAACAAAAAATGAAAATATAGTTATTTCACTTTTTTGAGCAAAATACGATAAATTAAAAAAAATTAATTAAAAGAATATAAAATATGGAAATAAAACCTTTTTGTTTGAGTTAAACTAAGGGTTATAAATTGATAGCTTAACAGGGAAATGTAACCGAGGGAGAAGTGAGTGTATGAATGATATTGTTTTAACACAACTTCCTTATCATCACATCATAGGATGAAAAGAATCAAATCCTTACGTCAAACGTTTGGTTAAATTTGGTGAGTATTTCATTGGAAATCATAAATTGTTTCAAAAATATGTCACATTTTCTATATATATTAAGAGTTAACATACATTTTTAATATATTCGTTGAGTAAAGCGTGAAATACTGTACATAAGTCTGTATACGATATTAATGATTAGCTAAGGAAATGACTTGAACTGTAAAATTCAGTCAATATTTGAATGCCTCTAATATTGGTATAAAACTACACATAATATGAAAGTACGTGATGTATGTTTCCATTCATTTTCAATTTCTCCATTCATTAAATGTCTTTGAATTCATTTACGTTTTCTAATCATTAAAGTCATGTCTCAATGTCTTATGTCTTATTCCCGATCTGTTCCCCTTCTATGGCAACCCTATTCAGGATGAAAAAAATCAGCAGTTAGTCACTAATACCTGGCTAAAGCTGGTAAGGACTACTAAACTATTACTAAAACTATATTATATTCACTAACTAAACATAATAACTAAACTATAATTGAATTTAATGTATACATTTTGAACTAAACTTATCTTTAAGAAGTTTACTTTAAAAATGTAATGTTTTAAAGAAAATAAACTAAAAGACTATAAGAATAATAAGTTTTTTGTCCACACAATACACATCGTGTGAATCCAATCCGAAATTTAATTTCCTTTTTCTATATATATTTTGGTATTTTTTATTTTGTTCACAATTTTTTTGTTATTCTTTGTAAAAACGAATTGTTATTTTGATTTTGCCAACACTTTTAGCTATATTTCTTACACACTATACCTTATATGAGATATATTGGCATTTGTGGCAGTAGTACAACATATCCACAAAACATTGCAGCCGTGCCTATGCTATGAAAATGTGAATCCAATGTCAATTGCATGACTATATCTGCAAACAACACATACCTCAATATCCAGTCATATATATTGTATAATGTTTTATTGTAAAGATGTTGTGTGTTATGTCTATTAATCCCTAATCTATAGGCTGTCATCCGATTGCAATAAACTGTCGCTCTTTTCAGCTCCCCTTCCCTTCTCTTGAATACCCAAAAGTTTTTGCCTTTTCTTGTGGTTTTGTTTTTTACATGTCGTCTCCTTTTATATAGAATTAAATGATCATAACATGTAAAAAATATTGGACTATATTTGTTAGTCTTTTCTAATACTTGACAGCAACTTGAATTGAAATGAATAAATAAATCCTTTAGACTAATAATAGGCTTAACATAATATATTTTATTAGTCGCCTTTTAAGCCTAGTGCTTTATATTTATTTTACAACTGCTTTTCATATCACAATTCAGTGTTTTGTTTATAAATTTAATTAATTTGCCAAAATTTGTTTATTTAATTCATAAATTAAAATATAATAAATATATTTCATTGGCGCATTTTGAATATTTGCTTACGAATTGATTTTACAATTAAATAATTCTCGTGCATATAAACAGATAAATAAACTTAAATAATACACTCGAGAATAACGGTGCGATTCCGTAGATTGTGTGCAGAATTTGGACACAAAATGCATTTTAATTATACTATTTTACAAAATGAAAACCCAGTGAAACGTATTGATAAGAGATTTGAACTAAATTTAACGTTTTCTATAACGTTTTGGACAAAAATGCGCTCCAATGATAATATATTTAAATAAAAGGTTTAGATATATTAAACAAACACAACTGTATTTCACAAACTCTTGTCTTTTCAATAATGTATTTCGGATCTCATTAGTCGTGAGAATAATTCAATATCTCTTGACTAATAATGGCATAAATGGAAGAATATTTATAAAAGCTATGATAATATTATATAAACAGTATGAAGAGGAATGTGTTTTGTTGAATATTTTGTTGAATATTCAATAGTCTTATTGTGTTTTAAGAACTCATAAGTAATGGCTTTGAAAGAGAAGAAAAGCCTAAAATGATTTATCAAAATAGTTTGGTTTACTCGTTGTCTATCATATCGTTTACCTCTATTTTCACTTATAATATAAGGCCTCAAATAAGAGCATAATATTCTTCTGACAGAAATTCCTTCAGATATCTTAATAGCAAAAAATATAAAGATTTATAAGACTTAGTTATACAACAGAATAGGGTTTGTTATAAATCATATATTCATATACAGCCTCTCTCTCTCTCTCTCTCTCTCTCTCTCTCTCTCTCCCCTCAACAATGATATATGAATACAATTTCACGCCTGATATGGCTTTTATAGTAAAACAATAATATGAGGACAGAAGATGTCCACTACATACTCCAGTATTTATTAACTCTCAGTTTATTTATGTTTTATTTCTAATTATTTTAATAAGAATAAGATATAATTAACATTTGTTACTGACTTGAGTTTCATGTAAAAATCTTTTTATTAAATATTATATTTGTTTATTGATTACTGGACACAAGAAACCGTCGTATAATGTTGAGCAGGGTATTCCTAATAAACCGTAAATGACATCTTTCTGCTAAGAGTCACTTCAAATTAGTCTTTTATTTATTGTTTAGAAAATACCAGTTATTGTATTGTATTTTGTTAGAGGAATAGGAATTAACTTTATACTGAATATCGTATATAAACATCGGTTGGGGAGGAGGGGCTGGAAAGGGTTTTAAGAAATCTACAGTTCACTGATCATCTCAATGCCAGAGATGAGCAATAGATATAAGAATTCTTAAATCGATTGCTGTTTGTATGACAATTCGCAACAGAATATACTCGCAAAACATTACATAAAAGGCAACAAAAGTGGTCAACAAATCTAAAGAGCCTTTTGCTTTACTTTTTTTTATGTCTCTCTCTTTTTTGATAAAATTCTTTGGGTTTTTTATTTAAAGAAATTGCTTTTTATTCCATTATTTTGTTCGTTAAACTGTAAGCAATGTTTAAAATGCTATTTCTTTGAATTGAAATTTATTTATTCATTAATCAATTCATGATGTCTTGGATATAGAAAAGACTAATAAAAACTTTCATCTTTTGTGGCATTCATTTATCAATACTGTTTTGTCAGTTATTTTGTACCGAATCATTGAGCACTCGTACCGTCTCTTGAACTCCACTTTCGCTATGAAAACTTATTATTTGTGTAAAGACTAGTAATTAATAGCATCAAGCATCATGTGAAATACGTTTTTTGAAATTTAAAGTTATAGATTCCGAATGCTATTAGAAAACATGCTAAGTAATATTCGCAGATATATATTTTTTAATTAGTTAGAAATTTTGTGAGCATATATATTTTCATAAAATTTTATTACAGTTATAGTCACATAAACATTATATAATAAATGGCAGACATTTGCAGTAATATCTTAGATATGACTTTCGGGTTATGTTAGAAATTTATTTGAAGTATTTTTAATATAAAATATGACAAAAATGATATATTTTTAAGGTTTAAAGTCTGTTTAATACAAAAAAGCAAATGACGATAAATTTGAAATTCCAATCAATACGAGAATTATACAGAATTTAAATCTTTGAATCATTAGTGAGAGGTTTGGGCCGTAAACGCATTGAATGTGTGATTCATATTGCAGTGAATTTGTGTTAATCGAGGATTAAGAGCACAATTGACGGGAATATATGATACCTACAGCACACTTACCATTGAATTTGTCTCGCATTTTGATGGTGAGAGCAATGGAGTCATTAAAATGTGTGTTCACTTCAGTGCTCTAACCTCTCATCAGTGACTCTTCAATAGATGTGTTTGTGATTCAAATTTCTAGAATACTTGTCATATTCTAGACATTAGTTCCCGTTTTGTTGTCATTTTCTTGCATTAATCTCTCTCTCGTGTATAAACGGATGTCAGGAATGGGTGGACACTAACCTCAGATGGAATACCAGCGAATACGGAGGCATTCAAGACCTCCGGATCACTCCCGAAAAGATATGGAAACCCGATATTCTTATGTATAACTCAGGTCTGTCTCACAATTCAATCATAATTTGTATAACAATTTCTATATAAATGCTGTTTTTCATTGCCATACCAGCCGATGAAAAGTTTGATGGCACCTTTCACACGTATGCACTTTTACTTGTTCATTTGTCCATCGATTATATGTTCATTGAATACAAAATCATTATATTTCAGCAACGTAATCGTCCGCAATAACGGCAGTTGTCTATACGTACCGCCCGGTCTGTCTGTCCACTCATTACACATTCAAATGTGTCCTCATTTTTATGCTATGCTTTAATTATCAATTTAACTGATTTGTATACAAATATGCCTTAAATTTATTATAGTATATTGTAGTTGCCTAATGCCTAGTTGTTTACTGTTACTAGAACAGTATATTACTACTTTTAAATAGGTAACTCACCAGAATAATCAATTTTGTCGATCGACTATTTGTAGATTGAATAGGAAATGACTATATTTAAGAACATAGAATATTAAATTAATAAATATCTTAAACACAGTATATTAGAGTTTATGTAAACATATCCTTAATAAAGAGAGAACTCTATATATAATTAATTGAAAGACAAGCCTGAGAGCAATCAAATGCAAATGAAAGTAATGATATTTATAAGGTATAGTAGTGATGGTGTATATGTTAATGACAGGCATATTCAAGAGCACCTGTAAGATCGACATAACATGGTTTCCATTTGATGACCAGAAGTGTGACATGAAGTTCGGCAGCTGGACGTAAGAGTGATATCATAGACTTTGATTGTGTTTGTCGTTAGTGAAGACACTTTTAATAAGTGCTGAAACACGACATTACTTTGCTTTTAGTTATGACGGATTTGCGTTAGATCTGAGACTTTCCAGCGAAGACGGCGGCGATATATCTACTTATATAGCTAATGGCGAATGGGTTCTTTTGGGTCAGTTCACCCACTAGTCTTATATACCATTTCCACTATACTCCCCGCTATACCATTTCCACTACACTCCCCGCTCTATCATACTCTGTACACTAACTCTACTATAGTGTCCAAACATCTAAACATAACCCAAACACAACTAATAACTCTAGTATTGGCTCCTTTCGATTAACTCGAACTAATTATTGACATACATTTCCCAACACTACTCTATATGTTATTCTCATTTCTCTGTGTCCAACAAATCTAATATTTTTATATATCATATCATATTAAATATATAAATAAAAACTCTTGTTTGTCGTCATTATATCATAGGAGTGCCTGCCGTGAGGACAGTTTTATACTACGCTTGTTGCCCTGGTAAGTTAGACGGTATTCACAAAGTACGTACTCATGCTGAGGGGGAGGGGTCACGCCAATGCGTGTCACCATGTTAAATTCCTATGTACGATGGGCGTGTAGGGGGAGGGGTTCAATTTTTGAACAAAATTTTGCGTACGCACTTTGTGAACGCCGCCTTAGTCGATTTTGCAAATAATTTTTTTGAATACTTATTTTTTGATGTTACCTAATGTAGAGCCTTATGTGGACATAACGTTTACAATAAAAATCCGTCGCCGGACCCTATATTACGGCTTTAATCTAATAATCCCTTCGGTTATAATATCCTCGATGACTTTATTAAGTTTTACATTACCTCCAGATTCTGGAGAGAAGCTAACTCTAGGAGTAACCATTTTGCTCAGTATGATTGTAAGCATACATTCCTACTACTATTCCTACGTTGAAATTAATCATGTTAGTCATTGTTCATCGTTTTAATCACATTTGTCCACAACTGTAGGTGTTTCTCATGCAATTGGCCGAAATAATGCCCGGTTTGTACCATTCATATCGATATAACACTTATAATTTATATGATTTTCTATATATTTGTTTCTTTTTTCAATGCAAATAACAGCCACTTCTGACTCCGTATCGATTGTCGGTAATGATTGCTTTGATTTATATTTGTATTGTATATTACACTCATAAAGGGGTTACCATTTGGTCTAATACTGTATATGAGTTACTCGTTGCAGAAGTATGTTCTCTGATATGCAGTGCTATTGGCTTTAACATAAAGTAGTGTATCTCAAAGAACATACTTCTGGAGCAATAGATTCATATATAGTTATGAGAAAAAGTGATTTACGATATATTTGTGCACACATTCTCGTATACTATACTTGAAAAATCATTTGAGACAATGGTCATCCCTTTCCTTTTAATTGCAAACATAGTTAATAATAAGTGTTTAATGTATTTCAGGCTCTTATTTCGCGTGCATTATGTGAGTATATGGCGCTCATTGGACGCGACGATAGTTCATAAAACACATACAATTTTAAAACACAAATTGTATTTGTTTTAAGAAAAACAAAACAAAATGATTGAAAACAAGACAATATTGTATACAATAATACACTACTTTTGTAGGATTATGGTTGCGTTCTCAGTAGTCATGACCGTAATTGTGCTCAATTTCCATCACAGAACTACTGAACATCACGATATGCCTCAATGGGTGAGTCCTTCCCCACCAACCCATCCAAACCCAACACAAACTCGGAATTATAAATGAGTTTTAAGTTTTTGCCAAAATTGTCAGACAGTTGAGGGCACAGAATATTCTTTATAGAAGACTCGTTCAGACGATTCATTACTCTTAAAAAGCGCTGTAATATATGAAAGACACACAAAAAAGATGCGAAAATTATCTCATTCTTGAGGTTTTCTATCATTAAATAAAGTGTTGAGTTTTTCTTCCCTTAAACACAATTGATTAGAATTATCTTATAATTTATTTTTTTGTTGTATTTTGCGGTAATCCTCTGATAATTGAGTGAAAATATTTACTTTTTATAAGTGGTTTTATTTTATAAATAAAAGCAGACTAATTTGAAAAGTGCAGATTTATACACAATTAGTGTATTGTGTTTAGAATAGAATATTTGAGTAATTTGTAAATAATTTTCAATAATTCATAGAATATAAGCATAATTGAAAGACATGAATAAGACATATGTATGACTGGTATGTATGACAGATCCGGACAATTATCCTGACGTGGTTGCCGTGGCTGTTGAGGATTGACAGACCGGGTAAAGTGAAGCCCCCGAGGGGTCGGAATGCAAAGACATCGAACTCATCGCCTGTTAAGCGACAGGAAATCGCGAACATAAGCCACAAGATGAAGGAGCTTGAACAATTTCACGCCTCCCGACAGGTGATGTCGCACATAATGGATGGCGAGGAAGACTTCATTCAATTGCATCCCACGAACCGGTGTTTGGGTGGTTGTCATCAATGCTATTCAAACGTAGACTCGTTTCACAATAATCTCTATAATATGCAAAACCGATCGGCGGATGAGCCGGATATCAGCGCTTATAACTCGCAAATGAATGACTCGCCCACCGATACCAGTTGTCCGCAGGTATCCAACTGTGTCCGAGAATTGACGCCAATATTTAGGGAATTAAAGTTCATTACAAACCGTATGCGACGGGAGGATGAGTTGCTCGAGATTATCAGCGAATGGAAGTTCGCAGCCATGGTTATCGACCGCTTGTGTCTCATCCTATTCACCACTTTCGCCGTCATCTCCACTGCCGTTTGCCTCTTCTCAGCGCCGCATCTAATCGCATGATTCATCAACACATCCATCGCAACCATCGCATCCATTCATGTTTTCAATACTCTTTCAATTAAACAACAAATGTTATCATTATTTGTTAATGAATTTTATTTCGTTTTTAACATATCTAGGATTTTTTATATGAAAATGTCGGAAAACAAATAAATAAATTACATATGTATATAGAATAAAATTCAGAATATATGGTGAACAAATATATTAATAATTAAAACTAATTAACGTTTCAAAAACATCTAAATTAATGAATCAATTAATTTGTCATTTCTTTGGAAAGCATTTTTTAGGTGAATGGAGAGTCGTTTTAGACATAGCCTGTAGTGTGAAGTATTATATGACTACTATTTGGATCAATAATTTTGGTTTTTATTTCCTAAAATGTTTTGACGTTCAGTTTTAGGCAAATAATGTTATCAATTATATTAAAATAAAAACTGTTTATCAATAAAATGTTTGTTATTCTGATATTAGATATGAAAATATTATATTAATACAATAAAATATATTATATTAATATGAATTATATTTAATATGATATAAAATATATTTAATATATTAAACATGGTTGATTTTGAATCTATTTAATACAGTATACATACAGTATATCAATATCATCTCAGTTAATACATTAACTAAAATTCAAACACTTGAAAGAATAATTTGCACTAAAATATGATTTGAAAAACAAACAAGCTAAATGAAAATTTTTAACGACTTGATTTATAATAATTATTAAATAAATAGATGTTTTAGAGTAAATTTAAATATATAAAATTGATATTAAATCGCGGTATCAATTCAAAATAATTTTCTGTGAATTATTAACTAGGTATATATTTATAGGATTTTTAAATTTTTTAAAATAAAAAACTAATGTTTAACTAATCATTTGATTGCGATGTAACATTAATTACTAGGCTTTAACTCAATTAAAAACAAATGTATAAATTGTTGCCAAAAAACTAAGTTTATGATATTTACAAATAAAAATATATTGAATTTTTATTTATAATAAAAAAATACTAAAATATTTGCCAAACTTTATTTACTTTTATTGCTGAACTCAATCATTGTGTTTATATTATATATTGATATGTTTTTATAACAGTTTATATAAAGTCTCATAATATTATCTTTGGTTAAAGAAATAAATTGAATAAAATTAAATTTTTTTCTCTTTATAGGGTCAACACTTTTAGATCAAAAGAAGTTTATTCTCAAATATTTTTGTTATTTTAAATTAAAAAAATATTTACTAACAAAGAATAAAACAATATATAAACCACATTGTAAAAATAGATTTTTTAATTATAAACATAAATTATAAAATGCTACTTTATTATTGATTTCATAACAATATAAAAGTAATTGTAAGTGAATTCCTTTGAAATGGTTTTTTCATTAAAAGCACAAAAACAGGAATTCTTAAACAATTCCATTAGAGTTAAGGTAAGAATTATAAGACTTATAAGACTTTGCTTTTAATTTCGAAAGCTTTTATGCAATGAAATGATAGCTCACTTTCCCTCTACCTTTCACTCACCCTTTAAGTCGATGGCATATATACTGTACAGTAGAGTAAACTCTAAAAAAGCAATACTTTTATATTGATCAGTTAATGTTTAATACATTGATTTAAAGATAAAATACAAGTTGAGATATCATAGTGCACAAATTTGTGAGAATAAATCCTATATTTATGAAATTACAAAACCTTTTATTCTGTTTTGATTCAATTTTCAGTTGTTTTATACAAATGAATTGAAATTTTATGGTTGCATTAATAAGGCATAAATATTTATGATATTATGATACTTATAATATGGTAATGAATGAATAGTTCGTTACATAAATCAGATTAAAATACTGAGAAAATAGAGAATTTAGAGTAAAATAAGTGTGAAAAAGAAATATTTGTGCTCTTAATGTACTTATATTATTATATCATAATAAGTATTAACACAATACAGTATAAGTACATTAGTATTTATATTATATTTGTACTTCATTTCTTTTCTAAAATATAATAAATATAAATTTTTAAGTTTTGTATAATAATGTATTCTGTAAAATGTTTAGTGTTACAGAATTAAAGTTTAGGAATCATTTTAGAGTAATTAAAATATCTTCAAATATTAAAAAGGATTTTATTACTTAAGCAATTTTATAAATTGTATATTTGACTTAATATAATTAGTGGCTTTAATAATTATTTAAGATTTTAAAATATAAAATAAAGAGTAATAAAAATTAATAATTTATTATATCAATATTCTGTATATTGAAGGTCTCAACTTTTATTTTTTAACTACCACAAAATCTGTTTTAAATTTATATTTTAAACTAAAATTTTAATAATAACTAAACATTTAATGTTAGTTTACATGATAAGAATACTGTATCATGAAATTCAGTATAAATTTATATTAATGGAAACAATAGATAGATAGACAAGCTTTTCATTTAAAAGTAAAATCAATTTTTAACAAATGACATTTTGTTGAATACATTGGAAACAAGTGTCTATTTATACGAGTGAAGACATTGGGAAGTCATGGATAATGATAGAGTGGGTCATCTATATTCCTATGCAAACGTTGCCTTTGTTTTAGAAATGGGACTCTATGTGAATACTATACCATATTTGATTAGTATTATATGACACCTATAAATAAGTTGTTACAATGTCATACAATGAAATCGTACAAATTGAATTATTGCATTATGTAATAAGTAATCTGAGAATTATTTAATATATACACTATTATTTTTAAATAATTTTTTAAAAAGTCTTAATAAGCAGCTAATTAAGGTTTACTTTGTACACTGAAATTTAAAACAACTAATTACCAATCAGATTAATTATTGACAATTAAATAAATAAATAAATATATTTGGTGATATTTGTACACATAAATGAATTTAAAAATACTGTAGTTTAGGTCTTATAAACTATAAATTCAAATGTTTAAATAATCAAAGGTGTTTCTCATTAATTTTAAATTTAAAGTCATAACTTTGAAAGATCTCATTAACAGTTAATCTCTATTCTCACTTTTGTTATTTGATGATTGCTATCATCATTTACTCAAAGTATTATTTAAAAATAACATTTGTTAATATAATAAAAATTTTCTTAATTATAAGTTTATTATTATTATATACATTTACAAAATATTTATTGATTATTTCAAATATTATCCAATATTTTAAGAGATATTTTTGATAACAAATAATAATATGAAAATAATAATAATAATAATAATGAAGCATGAATATTATAGCCATAGTATATTGGAGAGATTGAATATAAAGCAAATATTGCAGATATAATATAATAATTAATACAATAATGTAATGAAAGTATAGATGAGTTGTGGAGTAAAGGATTTAGTGGTGGCTGTGATGGCTATACTGTGCGCATGTATTGAGCAGAAGATGTGCTGCAAAACACAAATTCCTTCGGTATTAAGGGTTGGATACAAACACCAGAATTTGAGAAACACTTAGTATTTGTGAAAAATAAGAATTTTCTAATATTGATTTTAAAATTGATGTCTTTGTTAATGTATATATATCATCATTAGTATGTCTATGAAATTAGACATATTTAAAATTGTCACATTTCTACCGCGAATAGATTTAAACCCAGATTCTGGACGCCATTCGTCTTAAGAATCGATGTGTTCATTGATTTTGATTGATTTGTATTTAATCCTAAATGAATGATTTAGTAACTTGTACAATGTCTTGATTGCTTAAAGTAATAAAACTATGTAAAAGATTATATATTAGAATCTAAATAATTAGATTATAATTGGAAATAATATGACATAAATACGGATGAGAGCAACATGTAGTCAACTGATTGGAAATGTGGTTCAGTTCACTGTATAATCATTTCATTGTCTGTCATCCCATCAAATCGACATTTCTCATATTTTTGGCACTTTTATTCACTTTACCTAAAGGTATGTAAAAACACTTTGTCTATTCAAATCTAAAAAATTCAATAAGCAGTTGTAATATTATTGCATTTATAAAATAATATTTTTAACAATATTCTAAATTTAGCCTCAATCTCATAAATATTCAATCCATTAAAATGAGTAATATGAAAACTTATATTATGTATACATCAAAATTTATTCATACAACTGATTGAGTGTTAAATTTAATGTATTTGTTGAATTTAAAGTAGTTTTATAACAAGACTTATTGTTTATTTAAAAAACACGTCTGTTTTCTAATGTTGACATCTTTTTCAAGGAATGTTTAATTGGGAAATATTTTTCAAATCAATTCATATTTTTAATGTGTTTCAAATGATATTTTATTATTGAAAATTATTTTATTTTATAAAATTTATTTCATATTCATTAACAAATGTTGTTGTCGTCTATTTTTACCCATCACTTATTATTTTAAATATAAAATTCTTTAAAACAAAACAAAATCTCACAAATATTTACTAATTATTTGATATGAAAATAATATTATTGATTAAACTGTCAGTAAGTAAGAGCACTTTTGAATAACATAATTATAGTTTATATAACAATTACATTTTATTTTTCTCTCTTCAACGCTCACTTCATTTTAATTATATAACAAATAATAACTCATAATATAATATAAAAGAGTTTAACAAAAGAAAATAAAAATTTATTTAAATGAATAACTCGTGAAAGCGTTGCATTGAAGAGATTTTACACCTCTTTAGATAATACGATCGCTTTTCTATTAATTGTAACACAATCTCATAAAAGCACATTTTTTTGATTAATTATCTCAAATTTAGTCGAAATAACCTAAAATATAAAACATGCTTGATATTGTTCAAAGTAGCACATTTGGTAAATATAGATAATGAGTATATTGGTTTGTTTTTAATTAAAAGGGTTAAAGTTTCAAATTATAAATTGATTGATATGGCGTTCAAGAATTTT
>CAJPVJ010002263.1:0-13559 GCA_905397405.1 Oppiella nova
CTATTCTTAGTTTATCATTTAAAAATAAAGATTTTTGTATTTATAATTGTGACACTAAAAACTAGTGTTGTGATTAATGCATTAATTTGTAAAAATGTTTCAACACTAGTTTACACTTTCCGGACTGGTTGGTAAAGTAATACCAAATAGACAATTATAGTTAGAGCAATAGTTTTGCTTAATTATCATATATATTTTTTGAAACATTTTGTTACCGGATTTCCACAGTAGTCGCCCTCGGGGTGGGTCTGAGCGCAGACACCATATTCACCGGTAAACTGAACACAACACTCGGTGTCCGCACAGTCGACAAACCCTTTACACGACTTGCCTTCATTCGCCACCACACATACGATTGCCATTATGGCAATTATTACCAGGGTACATTTCATCATGATATATTGAATTGTTAGTAAACTCTATTATAATAAAGTACAAGGCAGGTTATAATTGGTATGTTAGTTAGTTAGTGAGACGTGTAAACCGGGTATTTATACTATTTTAAAAGGATGTTCATTTAAATTGCAGATGTCATTGATAAGGGTTTCCACGAGTTATTGCCTGCACGAAATTGACCAAGTGATAAACTTTTCAATCATTCATAATCTATTTAAAATATTATACATCGATAGAAAATACCTATTTTATCTCTTATAATAATTATAAGCCACAGTATATTTATGATAAAACTTAAAAGTACGGTCGAAATGGTATTACATTCCCAAATAAAGATCCTAGGTGACATACACATACGTGGGCACTATGTTTGGGGAGTGAACATAGATAATGACAGTATTAGACATATTTATTTCTTAACAACGTCAAATTACTTTTAAAATAAATATGATTAACTCTAATTACCAATAAATAATTTATCAATGTAAGATATTTCCAAGAAAATCACATCTGCATTGTGCCGTACCTTTGAAGGTTGAATAATTTTTTAATATACAAAAACAACTATTTAGAATTATATTATCTAATTTATAGTGTATAATGCACAAATAAATAACATAAGTACATAATTTTTAATCAACATTTTAATTTCACCAATTGTATTTTTTATTCATATTTTTTGACAATATGTATTAATCGGCTTTATTAAAGTTTATTATATTATATAATTTATATAAATATGTAATACTTTTAAGGACTATGTATAGTAAATAGCGATAAAATAAAATCGTAAAAACTACCATTATCTAATGTCACTCCCAACAATTAGTACCCTAATATTATAAATAAGCTTATCATGGCTCCAATCCCATAGCCGTATGTGAATGTCATCTAGGATCTTTATTTGGGATTGTGATACCATTTCGACCGTATTTTTAAATTTTATCATAAATATACTGGGGCTTATAATTATTATAAGAGATAAAAAAATTAGGTTCTTTCTATCGATGCATAATATTTGAAATAGATTAAGGTTTAAAAAGTTTATCACTTGAACAAGGTCAATTTCGTGCAGGCTATAATTCTCGGGAAACCCTTATCAATGACATCTGAACTTTAAATAAATATCCTTTAAAAATCGTATAAATACCTGGTTTACACGTCTCACTAACTAACAACCCAATTATAACATCCCTTGTACTTTATTATAATCAAGTTTATTAGCAATTCAATATATCATGATGAAAGGCACCCTGGTATTAATTGCAATTATGGCAATCGCATGTGTGGTGGCCAATGAGGGAAAGTCGTGTAAAGGGTTTGTCGACTGTGCGGACAACGAGTGTTGCGTTCAGTTTAACGGTGAATATGGTGTCTGCGCTCAGACCCACCCCGAGGGCGACTACTGTGGAAATCCGGTAACAAAATGTTTAAAAATATATGAGATATTTCAGCCAGACTACTACTGTAACTATAATAGTCTATTTGTATTCACTCTACGAGTATCAAGGAATGTGTTAATTAGTGTTGAAACACTTCAATACATGACTCAATGTACTAGTTTTTATTTTCTCAATTAGAAATATAAAATATTAAAATTTATAAAGATCAAATAGAACCTAGTGTTGTGAGTCATGCATTAATTTTTAAAAGTGGCTCAACATTAGTTTGCATTTTGTAGCACTAGTATCCCTAACTATTCATTTTATTGTAATAGTCTTTTAACCTGTCTCACTGTATGGTTCAATTAATATTAATGTTATACTTTCAATGATAATTGTAGAAATGTCCATGCGAAACCGGGTTAACATGCCATCAGCCAGTTATGAGTTCCCCTTATTGTGGAAAGCCGTATTAATTGCTTATTTTAATAAAAGCATAATTTCCCTTAAATAAATATACAAAGTTTTGTTTTAAAAAATTACAGCTACAAAAATTTAAATGATAAATTTAAAATTATTAATACTGTATTAATCAACATTTAATAAAATTATTTTCATTGACCCTTTATGTAATTTTATATATACCTTTGGTTGCAAACATAAATTTAATATATTGCTTGTAGATTGAATTAAAATTTTTAAAATTCATAATTATTTATACCAAAACCTAAAAAATGTGCCTATCACCAATCCGTTTATCACGTTTGCCAACAATAATAATTGCTTTAAAATAATAATTAATTAATTAAAGGATTGTTTTTCAAATTATAATTATTTATTCTACAATGATTTTTCACAAGTTACAATATGTAATAGTAATAACTTTAGTAATTGTACTTATAACTAACATTTAGAATTTACTGATTATTAACATAATTTATTTTGGACCAAGCTCCTTTTCAATATTAGCCTCCATGGTATTAGCCTGCTGGACTACGTTATTATTCTCAATCACCTTGTCACTCAACGACTTTACCATAATATTTAAACGATTTTGCTTATCTTTTAATGACTTAGCTTGTTCAGTTTTCCCCGCGGCAGTCAACTCTTTAATTTTTTCAACAATCCTGACCTCCAGTGCCGCCGTCCGGGCGAATAGGTTTGAATTTGCCTCACAATTAATTATTGGACGTCTGGTAGGTAGGGGTGGAGTTGGGGCACCGGTAGGTGGTGTAGTCGGTGCCAGAGTTGAAGGTTTGGTTGGCACGCTGTGAGATGTCGTTCCACTCTCGACAATATGTTCTAAAGTTGTTAAGTGTTTTTCAACTTGGTCATCTAACTGAGTTAATTCATTACTAATTGCATCAATGTCACTTTGTGTAATTGCTGACTGTAGCTTGGCGTATAGAAATCTAATCTGGGACTCATTGCCGCTTAATTCTTTGAGATCTGCCTGGCTAACTAGTGGATTGCGTTCAAATTTAACAAGGTCATCATCAAGTCGCTTGATTAGGGTACTGGTGCGGGCTAATAGCACATCCTTGGGTGTTAAAACACTGGTAGCCGTAACTATACCTGGAAATGAAAATAATTTAAATTAATTTTGTCTAGCTAAATTATAAAATTATATTTATTTATAAACTGTAAAAAAATTAATTAATACACACAGCTAATTAAAATTAATGTTATAAAATTTAGAAAATTCATTTTAGTATTTTAGTAATTGTTTACAATAATAAGTTTTAATATTTTAATATACACTTAAGTAGTGTAATAAAATTGTATGATGCGTATTTAATTTGACAATCTATAATAATGGGAAATTTTAAACATGTTAAAATTGTTAATGAAACTTTATTGTGATCACATGTACATACAAAAATAAGCAATAAGAAAATAATCTTTTCAGTAACTTATCAAAAAACATTTTACAAAAAAAGTAAATAAATTTTATTTTAATAAAACTCATTACATGCTACATCTAATTAACTATATTTAATTAAAATTAAACACATTTGCAATTTCTATACTAATTTCTTGTGAACCATTTTATTATTATTTAACAAAATAATAATGAGACAACAAACGGTAACCATCACAATTATTATTATTGGTACCCTGATCGCGCGTGAAACAATGTGCGCCCTTGGCAGCACCTCTATCATAATTAAGGACCAGACCCTTGGCACCTCTATCACCTTATCACAGAAATATTAGGATAAACTAACAATAGTGTCATAGATGTCAGACTAACAAAGAGTATTTTGATAGATATATGGGTTTCGAGGGGTGCCGGGACAGGGTTTGCTACATGACCGAGGCTAGAAATGATGGATGCGAGCGAGATGGCGATTGTGAGAAAGGTGAAAAGTGCCGTGGTGCCCAACGTATCAAAGGCAAAGCCAAAGGATAAGTGGCCATGTCACAGGGTATGAAAACATGGTAGCACTTTTTAGCCATGCATTAATGTAACTTTTTTTGTTTTGTAGGTGTTATTATGGATAAACCATTGTTGAACCCTTTAATTAAAGTAGTAAACAAGAAATAAATTTTTATATTTTTATATTTTATCGTATTTTTTTGAATTACTATTTTAATTATATAATTTTAAAAAATTAATTTTTAATAATTTTATAATTAAATAAAAATTTTGTAACTAGAATAAAATATTTTAATTACTGCAATGTGTTTGTTTTTTCAATTTTTTTATTAAATTATGAATAAATATAGTTATTATATACTGGTAAAAATAAAATACTTTAAAATAAATTAATGAGAATTCAAATAATTTCACATAATTATAATTCATAATTTAACACACTTTTTTGTTATATAAGAAAATAATATTAAAATTAATTCAGTATTACAGGTAATACAATACCACAATACAGAAACAATTTTATTTGAATTTATTTTTTAATTAACTACTTTTATCAAGTAATGTAATGAATAAACAGCACATTTGCCAATTTTGTACTTTTCAAAAAATTGTTTCATTATATTAAAACTGTTACTGTTAATATAAACCTAAAATTACAATTTTTAAAAATTATTATTTATAATCAAACTTGCAACATTCGCGGTAAACCTATTTGTGTGAGTAAATAACTTAATTTTTAGTTTACGAAGTATATAAAAAATCTATATTATTTGAATTTTATAAATAAAATATATAATTTTATTATTTATAAAATTTAAATAAAATAAAGGATTTGTTATAAATGACCTAATATAAAATTAAATTACATTCTAAACAATTACTCCACTATAATATTTAACAATCTGTATCATACAAAATTTATAATTATTTATTTTTAATTTACAGGTTAATAAAATTAGCAATAAATTCAGTATTTTTTACTAGAAATAAATTACTGATAGACAATGAAATATTATTTTGATTTCCAAGTATAATTCTTATAATAGTAGTCTAGTGATTTATATTATCTAGGCACAATCTAAAGCACATGATTTTACGTTAAGAGCATCTGAATAGACAATGAAAATCGTACCCAATATCACATACAGTTCCCACACCTGGAGGTCTGGTTAAACAATAGGCTTAAACCACTTAAAAGGTTCATAAAATCTAGATAGATCATTTAATATGCATTATAATTCTTAGATAATAATTTGATTTATTATAAAAGCAAACAAAAACTTATAGTTTTAAATAGTTATTAAGAAATCATGAAAGTATTGATTATTTTGTCGGTATTGTGTTTAGCGGTATATGCCGTACCATTTGGCAGTGAATTGTCTGAGCCGGTTGCTTTTAATGGCACAAAGTGGGTGCTATTAGCTGCTGGTGGAAATACCTGGTCCAATTATAGGCATCAGGTAAATATTAAATAATTACTAAACATAGAAAACATTTATGCTACTCACTAGCTTAATATTAAAACTGTAACAAAATATTATTAAAATATAAAATACTTGAGCAAATAATTACGTTAAAAAACTTGGATTACATTATTTTAACAAATTAATTTATGCAAAAACTGTAATTTAATAGATTTATATTTTATAAATTTAATAAGTATTTTATTTTAAAATTAAACTGGATAGAAAAAGTGTTTGAAATTATATTTTAGTATTAAACTTAAATACTAAATTATCTAAATGATTTTAGTTTTTAAAGTATTTTAAATCTAAATTAAAAATTTATTATTTTAATTACTTAAGTCCAACGTATACCACGCCTACCAAATAATCAAATCCCATGGCATACCCGACACAAACATCGTGGTCATGCACTACGATGACCTGGCTAACAACAAGGCAAACCCTACACCCGGTATTGTGATTAACGTACCCAACGGTCCCGATGTCTACAAGGGTGTGCCCAAAGATTATACTGGCGCTGATGTTAACCCCTTGGTAAGTTGTAATTATATTATACTTTAAAACTTTTAAATTATTGAATGATCAAGGTTGTAAAATTTTAAAATAACTACTTTTCACAGAACTTTTTGGCGGTCCTGAGAGGTGACCCCATATTAGCCCGCAATCACAAAAAGGTTATCAAAAGTGGACCCAACGATCACATCTATGTCTACTTCATTGACCATGGAGCACCGGGTACATAATATTATTTATAGTTTTAATCATAAGTTTATTATTGATTATCAAGGTAGTTAATATGTAATTAAATTAAAAATTAATAGATTTAATCGCATTCCCCACCCAATACCTATACGGCGAGGAGTTGAACGCCCAGTTCAAGCAAATGTACCAGGACAAAAAGTACGCCAAATTGGTGATCAACATTGAGGCATGTAACTCTGGTATGTAATAAAAAATAAATTCACCACCCAATACCTATACGGCGAGGAGTTGAACGCCCAGTTCAAGCAAATGTACCAGGACAAAAAGTACGCCAAATTGGTGATCAACATTGAGGCATGTAACTCTGGTATGTAATAAAAAATAAATTCACCAGTAGCATTTTAAAAAACTATTTTTCATTCATAGGCTCTATGTTTGAGAAACTGTTGCCAAATGACATCAATGTCTATACGACCACATCGGCCAACCCTCAGGAGTCTAGTTATGCCAAGGACTATGACTCTAAACTAAAAACATACCTGGGTGATTATTACAGCGGTGCCTGGTTACAGGTGATCGAGAAAGAGGACCTCAACGTTGAGACCCTGGATCAATCATATAAATACACCGTAACCTCCCAGAATATGTCACATCCCCAGCAATACGGTGACCTGGCTATTGGCAAATTGCATGTTGCTGAGTTTTTAGGTATAAATTTAATTTAGAAATAATTTTCTTGAAATAATATTTTTATTTTTTGTGATACCAGGGTCTAAAAAGGTTGTTAACCAGAAATACACTGCCAGTGCCTCTAGCGGTGAGTTTGTGAACAGTCGTAACGTTCCCATAGCTTTAGCCGAGAAGTTGATTGAGTCGACGGAGGATATCAATGAGAAGCAACGGTATGCTGTAATATAATGTAGAAAATTATTTTTTAAAATTTAAAATTTATTTGTTTTATTCATAGATATGTGACTGAATTGCAGCGCCTATTAAGCGGCCGCCAATATATGGACAAACATTTCGCTGATTTCGTTAATAGTATTAAACATTTAATTGACACCAAAAACATTGATGTACTTAACGGACAGGAAAGTCTCAATAACAGGGAGTGCTATCGAAAGTTTGTGGACATTTTCAATGAGAAGTGCTTCAATATTAACCAGGTAATGAGCTTGTTTATATAATCTTACTTTATCTGTTGTTTAATTAATTTTTTGAAATTTTTTGTATGACTATAGAATACCTATGCGTTTGGAAAACTGCAAACATTTGTGAATATTTGCGAGAATCTGATTGAACCGAGTTATGTGGACAACGCGGTTGAGCACCTGGTATATCACTGTACGGTTAACATAGAGTCCACTAACTCCGAGCCCATTGTATAATAAATTATTTTTAAAAATAATTGTATGTTTTAAGAAAATACGTGCAAAATAAAGTCAACGTTTTAAATAAATAAATACATTTTTGAGAGTATGTCTATAATATTATTTACTCATGTAATACTGCAATACTAATATTTAATAATAATAATATTTATTTATGATAAGCATTAAAAATAAATATTTACAATTATCAAATAGCTTATTATGCTTGATAACATTAATCAATTATTGTTTCAAAGAGCTTAAATTGATAAGCATGCCACTTCATGCTAACAATGAGATTAAGTTCAAGTTTAAGAGTAAATGAACAAGTTCATTGTCATTGTTTATCTAATCTTATGATTTCCAAGTATATTGTATAACATAATTTTGAAAACAAAAAAGTACATTTGTCCTGACACAATACCCTTTGTTTAATTATGAATTTCATTTTAAATATGTAACTTCCCTGAAGTACCTTTCTAAGAAATGTTTATGCCGATAATCTTAATTTTTAAATCTATATATCATACCATACCCTTATGACAATCATTAATATCATATCATAAAAAAGCTAAATAAATTTATTCATTATTTTATTAAATAACTCATTTAATTTGGATTTGTACATTATTTAAAACATTAAAATTTTTTCCATAGTTTATGTAACATAAATTAGTTGGATTTTTAAATATCTAAATAATAAAATAATATTACAGTATTTACAATAATTGTACGAATAATTTAATGTTGATATCAATGAGTGATAGTGAACTCAGTTGGTCCTGACACTATTTTATTGCTAACTTATTTCCTGATAAGAATTTCATAAAAACACTAAGCAAGCTGCAATTTATTATAATATCTTAAAAGTTTTTTATATATAAATAGCTAAACAAAAAAAAATTATTTACTATTTAAATATTAAATACTAGTAAATATGATGTATTTATTATTTTCATTAATTTCCATATTATATCTATCGGTAAATGCTTTGCCATTTGCTGATCAGCTAAATGAGCCTGCACCATTTAACGGTACTAAATGGGTGGTACTATGTGCCGGTGGTAATACCTGGGACAACTATAGGCACCAGGTACACATTTTTTTAATGAAATGTTATTATGTATGTAAATTAATATATTTTTATAATGATGCATTGTATAACCAGGCAAATGTGTACCACGCGTACCAAATAGTCAAATCGCATGGCATACCACAGAAAAATATTATCGTTTTCCACTACGATGACCTCGCTTATAATAAGGTTAACCCTACACCCGGTATCGTAGTCAACACACTCGACGGTCCCGATGTCTATCACGGAGTACCCAAGGATTATACCGGACATGAGGTCAACCCAATGGTACGTAAAAATAGCTTTTGTACATGACCAAGCTTAATTACTAAATTAATATAAATTATTAGAACTTTGTGGGCGTACTTAAGGGCGATAAGACACTAAAGAAAAATAACAAAAAGGTATTGGAAAGTGGACCCAATGACCATGTTTATATCTATTTCATTGACCATGGTGATGATGGTAATATAAGTGATATATTAGCGGGGTAAATTGTTAGTTAATAAATTATTTGTTTAGATGTAATACTGTTCCCTACGGAGTATTTATATGGGGAGGAGCTGAATGAGGCCCTCAAATATATGCACCAAAACCACATGTTTGCCAAATTGGTGTTTAATATGGAAACGTGTCACTCAGGTATGCGAACTAGTTATATATAAATTTTAGTTTATGTGAATTATGTGAATTAAGTTAAATTAGAAATTTTAATTAATTATTAAATAATCAGGCTCAATGTTTGAAAAGTTGCTACCGAAAGATATCAATGTTTACGTGACAACATCAACTAAACCCGATGAATTGAGCTATGTGACCTACTATGATAAACTCCGAAAGACCTACCTTGGTATGCAATTTTAAACACACAAATTATTATATTTTAAAAATTAATTTCTATAATTATTTGCATACCCAGGTGACTATTATAGCGGTGCTTGGTTAGAAAACAGTGAAACCCAAGATTTGGATAAAGAGACTTTACAAGCTCAGTTTGAGTACCTTAGCAAAAATGTGACCACCTCTACACCGCAGCAATATGGCGATGTTTCAATTGCTAAATTACCAGTGTCACAATTCTTTGGTAAATATTAGTTTACTATAAATTAAAATGTTATTTATATATCTTAAATATATTTGTGTTTAGGTAATAAGCCCACAGGTTATATACCAAGTAAACAGGTATATAATAATGATGCTGAAAGGGAGGTGGTTAACCCTCGAGATATACCGGTGCTATTGGCACAGAAAAATATTGCCTCTACTAATGATATCAATGAGAAACAAAAGTATGTGTTTTATTTATAAATCTTAACAGTTGTGTACCCGTAATAAATATAGCCAACTACATTAATTATTTTATAAAATTTTGTATTATTTATTTACAGTTTATTTATTACTTTTTTTTATTATATTTTGAAAGGTATGCGAAAGAGTTGGAGACTATACTGAAAGGTCGCGAATACGTGGATAACGTGTTCAATGAATACGTGAATAGTATTCAACACTTAATGCCAAAGTAGCGTTGGTTACGATATGAGGTATGCTTTGTTCTCGTCAATAATAGACACTGTTATCGACAACTGGTCGACACTTTCCATCAAAACTGCTTTAATTTGAATCAAGTATTTATAAAAAATATTAATTTTAATTAATACTTAAAAAAGTATATTAATTTTTTGTAATTAATTACAGAATACCTACGCTTTCGGAAAGCTATACATATTGAAAAATATTTGCGAAAATTTGATAGACTCTCACGTGACGGATATGGCTGTTAACAAGTTGGTTCAGTACTGTGCCCACAATGTTAATCTAGATAACTTTGGAAAAATTGTTTAATGATAATATGATGTAAAATTTTAAAATTTTGAAATAAAGTTTTACTGTTTCTCTAATTTTTTTTATTAAAAAATTATTACATTTTAGATTAATTAAACTTATTTAATTAAATATTTTATAGTAGACTTTTTTTTAAAAGCATATACTAGTATATTATACCAACTAATAGTGTATTCCATTCATAATTATATTTATTTTAAAAATTTAATGTTGTGTTTATATAAATTGTTTTCGTATTAATAGCCAATTAAATAGCCAATAAATTTAATATTGTATGATTATAATAATATTAAACTAAATAAATCTGTTCATCGGTTTATACATAATTTAAAGCTAATAAAAAAATTATATCACAAATTAATTTTGTTGTTCGCACTAATTTAAATATTAAATTACGTAATAAATTACGTAATTAAACAATTTTTCATACAACCCTATTTGAAAGTTATACACATTAAAACATATGCGACATTCATTTTTGTTATTTAAAAAAATAAATAGATTATTATAAAATATTTAAAATTATTATTTTATTTTTCCTTCAAAATCCAATTTTACAAAAATGAAAACAAACATTTTAATTGTTGTAATTGTGCTTGCTGCTATGTCCGTAGGTTTCCAGTGTGACTCACTTAACGTGGTGGAAAACAGGGAGAAATTCAACAAGGTTATAGAGAGAAAGGATATAATCGGGGTTAAATTACCCGATACTCAGGAGGCTATGGATAAGTATTGTGCGGAGGAGCCATACGTGACCTCAACGTTAGGGTAACTATTAGGACATAGCCTATGTCACATAGGTCATAAAAATTTTAAAAATTTTAAAATATGAAATACTAAAAAATATTTAAATATTGTAAATAGAGTTGCCAACTCTAAATTATTGAATACCTGAAAATTTTGATAATTTTCATTTTTATCAAAAATATTATAATTTTAACGGGATAATAGTAATGCATATAGTGTAAACTTAAGAACATATAACTTCGAGTTAATTTATATCTCTTTAGACTATCCAGAGCAAACTGGAAATTTCGGTAACCCTAATAATAAATTATTTACATATTGTATATCACGAGTGCTACAGAAAATAATAAACGTTACAATAACATTTGTAAAATTGCATTATTATAACTAGTAACTTATTTGAATACTTGTGATTAGTCAATAATCTTATTTCCCTTAATTAAACAAAAATTACTTATTAATTGTATCCATAAATAACGTAACAGGTTCACCATGGCATTTGTGGTGCAGAGCATCCAGTGGGTGGTACCCTATAAGGACTCTACGAAAGCCCACGCCGTGAGCGGCATTAAATAACCCGAAGTGCCCAGGTACTTTCATGGGATATGCAAGTCGCAAAACCCGTTTAAAGTAGCCCAGAGCCTAAATGCCAAACTTAAAGAAACAAGTCTATTAAAGGAAAACCTTTTGGGAATCATGTCTAAGATGAAGGAAAAGGATGATTCGACATTTACTATTGAAATGTGGCTATGGTGAATATTAATTTTTGTTTTCATTTAGGTTAGGTTAGGGCACATCTATTTTGCTTATTAAATTAAAAATATGTTCACTGGTCAGTTAGTTATTTGAGTTTAGGCCTTTTGGGGGTAGATCTTTAATTTTTAGTTAATTTATTTCATTAACATTTTTAATTTATAAATTTAAAATAATGCATGACATGTAGTATATTAAAAACACTAGTTGCGGACAACTATCAAACTAAAAATGAAAACTTTTAATAATTACATAATAATTTTGAATTAATTGTACCCTATTTAACAGTATCGTAAATAGATTTTACAACGAATTACTCGAATTGTTCAAGGGCAAAGAGAAAACTACAGATTTTATGACACAACATATTGAATTTTTCAAAATTGGCGTTACCCACACTCAAAAAAGGGATATAAGCCTGCTGAAAATTGCGATTATAGCGATGGTCACGAGTATAAAGCGGAAACCAAATTTCGTACTATTTTTCACGCCCTGTTTACAGTTCTGAATAAGTTGCTGTAATAACCAAGCTAATTTAAAGTTATAATTTAGATTTGAATAGTAGTAGTCTACATTTCAATAGTAATATAATTTTTATATTTTACTTTTTGATTATTTAATGTGGCATAATTTAATATAAGTATAGCCACAAAACATTACTATTAATAATAATTCAAAATACTGTAGTACTATAATATATTATTGTTGTAATGTAAATTGAATTATACCATATCAAATAACCTAAAAGTTTAAATTAATTTGTATTTTAATTAATTTTTTAATTGACTACAAGTTATAGTTTATAACTTAAAATTTTATAACAAGTCTATTAAAATTCTTATTAATTATATATTAATGACATGTCTAATTCTGTATTGGACTACTTTATTTACTAATAGATAACAATAATCAATTAACTAGAAAATATTTAATAAATATCATGATATTAATTAACATTATAATGATTATAACAACTACTACTATAAACAAACACGTTTAAAATTCAACACATATATCTGATAAGCCAAAATCAAACGTACCACTGAAAAGTTGCTTTAATTTCTTCTTGAAACATTGCTTTTCTGTAAAGTTTGAAATTTATCAGGTTTAATATAAGTAAATTTCAAACTTTACAGAAAAGCAATGTTTCAAGAAGAAATAAAAGCAACTTTTCAGAGGTACGTTTGATTTTGGTTTATCAGATATATTAATTTTATTTCATGAAATTTTTAATATTTAATACTTTACATCAAGTACAATTAACAGCCGACAAAATTTTTCTGGTCATTCAGATCGAGTTTATTCGTACAGAATATTCCGAAATAAAAGCAACTTTTCAGAGGTACGTTTGATTTTGGTTTATCAGATATATTAATTTTATTTCATGAAATTTTTAATATTTAATACTTTACATCAAGTACAATTAACAGCCGACAAAATTTTTCT
>CAJPVJ010002264.1:0-13548 GCA_905397405.1 Oppiella nova
ATTAAAATACTAAATTTTAAGCCAGATACATAATAAAAGTTGTAGTTTTCATTACAAAATACATAATAATGTATGTTAATCTATAATCTATAAAACAATATTAAATTAAAATAACAAATAAATTTTATTGATAACTTTGAATATACAATTCTGCAAATATAGTTTGTAATTTAAATAACATGAAAACAAAATTAAAAATAATTTAATTAATAATTTTTGTAGTATTTATTTGATTAAAGTATTTTATACAACTTTTAATATAATAATGCAAACAGATAAAACCATTAAAAAATATATTTCAAAATGCTTTGAAAAATTTTTATACATAAACTCTATACTAAATATTAAATTCAAACAATGTTAAATACAAATGGTTTAATTATAATTTATTCAAATATTACTTTATTCATTAAAAACAATGTAATGTATTTAATAATAGCAGATGTTTGTATTATATTAATATTAAAATATAAAATATTAATTGAACAATTATAATACAATAAAATAATTATTTTAGCTATTTCAATTGTATTATATTCATACAAGTGGTCTATTATCTATCCGTATATAAAATGTTTATCAATCATATTTATATTAATTTAACAATTTTATATTTATAAATATAATTTACACTAGTTGGGCTAGCTAATTTGTACGATTCTTGTATAATTATGAGTAAGTTGCTAATAATTATAACATTCTCATAACATCATATTATGTATCGGATTCAATTTGTTACCCAGGCAAGTATGTATAGTTTTATATTTAAAATACACGCGTTAAATGTATAATAGATTGATCATGGTCTATTACAGGTTCACCAGCTCTTAATTGGACAAATGTCGGTATGAATTATTTAATGTTACCTAATTTAGTATTGCATATAAATTATGATACATAACTTTTGTCCAGTCAGTCAATAGGTGCAAATATAATTTATAACCTAGACACAATTTGCTAAATAAAAAAAGTACTTATTTAACAAATTTATTTTATTTAACACTTTTGCAACAAAATTGTTTGTAAAATAAATATAAATATGTAATATAATTATTCAACTTTTATATAGTATTATATTATATTAAATTATACATACTGTATACTGTACATGTTACTTTTACCTTTATGGTCTCTCGTCAAATGATCATGAACCGTTTTTAATCGCTGTCTGTAAGATAAAATAATTATCAAAAACAAACATGAAACTGTCCATGCTGTTGTTAATGTATGAATGTCAGTTATTGTGTCCAGAATAACACTGTTTGCATTTAACTCTAAAGCAACCCTGATACAAACTCCAATAAATGTTGCTACCATAGCTAACCAAAAAATAAATATAATTTTTATCTTGATACAGTTTAGCAGTTCTTTGACACATTTTAAAATTATAATGTCGAAATTAATATTGATATTATAAAGTAATATTATGTGACTTATTTTAAACGTTATTATAATAATAACAAGTATTATTACTAGGTAAGTTGGTGTATTATTACCAAGCAAACTATCACGCATAAATTTCCAATTATAACAATTATATGCAATATAGTAAAGATTAGTAACAATGTAGCATGCTAGTGATATATATCCATAATACTTTAATATGTGTGTTATAACAAAATGTTTATCAAATAATAAACCGTTAAATGTTATGCCAATTACGCAGTGAAACCAAATCAATGACCAAGCTGCAAACATCCAAAGTTTTTCAATACAATTCATTTTGATGACTAATTGTTATGTGACTAATATTTTGTTTTTTGAGGAGTTTTAATATAGTTATAATTTTTTACTTTGCAAATGTTTTTAATTTATTAAAATTTATTTTCAATTAGATTGAATTAAATTATTATAGATTATAATGCTGATACACTTAAACGATTAATAATGATCTTTAAAATATTATACATTATATTGAATTGATATGAAAATGAATAAAAAACAAGTTCTCTTTTATTATTGAAATATAATTTCATTTTACATTTTAATTTTTATGCATTTAATAAATTGATATAAATTGAAGTTATTTTACTAAATATGTTTTGGGGTCATTTTATTCATTAGCATATTAGTATAAAAATATATTTACGTAACATTTTGTAAATAGTTTATTTTACCATTAAACGAATAATTGAATTTTTATAACTGACAATATTAATATCATATAATTTTCTAATTGAACATGTAATTATTTTCTATGAAACATATACATTCTACGAGGCCGAAGAGGCTCTGAACAGGGTCCAATATTTATTCATAAATTGACCATGATATGATTTGCAATTACATCCAAAAGAGCCGTAAACAGTGCAATTCATTATATTGTACAATTTATGATAATTATGATATTTTTATATTTAACAATTCAATATAAATATTTTTTAATGTTAAAGTTAATTATCTAGTATAGATTCATAGTTTATTACTAACCATTAAAAAACTGGTAAGTCATTAAAACAAGGGATTAATTATTTTAACTTTGATGTCTGAAACAGTATGACAGTATAATTTAACACAAACGTAAATATCTGAAAAAATAAAATATATAAAATTAAAAAATATATAATAATTTCAAATAATTTTATACCGAAATAAGTGTGGATTTGTTGAGTGCAGCGAACCCTCCGATAGTGAACCCAAATGTACGCGTATTTCGCATTACAGTCGCAAACGTAAGCCATTCCCGAAACTCCCGGTCCGTCATATCCCGGGTATTCATTGCATTTAAAACAGATTCAATTTTCTTGATATTTTGTTGAACACAATCGCATAATAAACACATTATAATGATTTCAAAACAAGACATACATGTTGTAAATAATATATGATTTGAATATGTTTTAAGTAAATTAAATGTATTTATATTCACTAATGAATATATGCCTACCATCATGTGGTATATTGAGAATATAATTTTACATAATATTGCCCAAGATAATTTCGAGTTCATAATAGATATTTCCATCATACAAGTTAAGTACAATTTTTTATTATATGATAGTATCGCTAATTTTGTTTCTATAAAAAAAATATTTTATTTTACAAATTTAATTGATTTTTTTATATACATATGAATTTAAGTAATTGAAAAAAAATGGTGACTATTTGTAGAAATTTTTACATTAAATAGGGTTTACTTGGTCACCATTTTTATTCATCAATTTAATTTAAATTAATTAATTTTAATATGCATAAAGTTATGCTACTTTTACCTTTATGTTCGGTTGTCAAATTATCATGAACCTGTTTTAAACGTTGTCCATAAGATAATACAATTATCCAAAACAAACACGAAACTGTCCATGCTGTTGTTAATGTATGTATGTCAGTTATTGTGTCCAGAATAACACGGTTTGCATTTAACTCTATAGCAACCCTGATACAAAATCCAATAAATGTTGCTACCATAGCTAACCAAAAAATAAATATAATTTTTATCTTGATACAGTTTAGCAGTTCTTTGACACATTTTAAAATTATAATGTCGAAATTAACATTGATAGTATAAAGTAATATTATGTGACTTATTTTAAACGTTATTATAATAATAACAAGTATTATTACTAGGTAAGTTGGTGTATTATTACCAAGCAAACTATCACGCATAAATTTCCAATTATAACAATTATATGCAATATAGTAAAGATTAGCAACACTGAAACATGCTAGTGATATATGTCCATAATACTTTAATATTTTATTGTGTTTTATAACAAAATGTTTATCAAATAATAAGCCGTTAAATGTTATGCCAATTACGCGGTGAAACCAAATTAATGACCAAGCTGCAAACATCCAAAGTTTTTCAATACAATTCATTTTGATGACTAATTGTTATGTGACTAATATTATGTTGTTTTTAAAAGTTTTAATATAGTTATAGTTTTTTATTTTGCAGATGTTTTTAATATATTAAAATATTTTTTCAATTAGATTTAATTAAATTAAAATAAATTACAATGTTGTTGACCACTTAAACGATTAATAATGGATTTTTAAAATATTATATTTTATATTGATTTGATATTAAAATGATAAAAAAATAATGTTACTTATATTATTGAAATATAATATAATTTAATATTTTAATTTTTATGCATTTAATTATTTGATATAAATTGAGCTCAATGAACTTAATGTGTCTTGGTGTCATTAAATTTATTCATTAGCATATTAGTATGAAAATATATTTATGAAACATTTTACAAATAAATTTTTTATTTTATCATTAAGCTAATAATTGAATATGGTAACTGACCTTACTAATATAATATAATTTGCTAATTGAACATGTAATTATTTTTTCTATGAAACATATACAGTAGGCATAAAGAATATATTAATAAAAAATATTTAGCCTTAATACATTAAATTAATTAAATGTATTATTTTGTATGAGCGTTGAGTATAGTTGTAATTAACGAGTTTGAACCAAAATTACTGTGTAATTCAGAATAAACGTAAAAATCTGTCAAAAATAAACATAATCATTACAAACTGTATAATAAAATTAAAAATTAAAATAATATTTACAGCAATAAGAGTGGATTTATTGAGTGCAGCGAACCCTCCGATAGTGAACCCAAATGTACGCGTATTTCGCATTACAGTCGCAAACGAAAGCCATTCCTTGTATGCCTTATCCGACAAATCCTTTACATTAATATTATCTAAAACTGCGCTTAATTTCTCAACACTACTACCAATTGCACCGCATATTAGACACGAAATAATCAATTGTAACGAATACGATATACTAGCTACTTTCATTACCACAACCATTGTTTGTAACATTGGAAACTTGTCAATCCTAGAGATATTGAATATGGCTGCCATTATCGTATACACGGTTGAGATTGAGTTTATAACTTGGTAATAACTTAAACTGCGATTCAATTTGTCAATAGCGGCCATAATCTTCAGAAATATTTGCTTGTTATCAGATAATTGAGTTTTAATTTTTAGGCTGTGTTTGGCTATAATATTAAGGAATTAAAAAGATATCATGCTAAAATAATTTATAAAGGCGTCTAAATCTTTTGAAATGAGAATTTGACATTAGTAATTTACTAATCATATAAAATACCTTGAACCGACTGAAGCTTAAGAGACAAATTATCTAGTATATCGCAAATATATACGGACATTGCCCAAATAATACCCGGTATAATCCATATTAAAATAAATAGCATATTTGTCTCAATGGTTCCCATTATCATAAAACCACTATTCAATTGCATCACCAAATAGACCATTAATGTTATAATAATAATTTGATGACTGAACCACACAATAGCCAAAGTGAGTATGGTCACATTAAATTTCGCTCTTATCGCTAGGTATGGGCCAACATTATACCAAAATATTTCTAATAATTCATTGCCCTTGGTGTTTAAATAATATACCAGATATACTCGGTGTGAACGGTGTAATATATTCATACCGGTGTTAATAGCCATTTCCAATAACGAAGCATTTTTGAATATGACATCCTGGCTAATAAATCTCATAGTCATTATCATGCCCAAAATTTGAATGGCAATTGTAGCTAGAACAACTACATAGCCAAAGTATTTCCAAAATGAGCTTGTATAAGTGTAACCTTTTGTAGTTACATTGAATCCACGAAATGTGATACCAGTTAGTCTGTGAATATATAAAATGATCAAAAATAAGTGAATAGATTTTTGCTCAAGATAAGTAAACATTTTTAAAAATAATTAAAATAGATTAATTGTAATATATAATATAATATATTCTCTCAGTTAATATTCTCAAAAGTTTTGTATTTTTATTGTAAATACGTATAAAATAAATGTTGATGGCATATTATTTTTGCAACAATTTAATGTTTTATTTGTCAAATCAATAATATTTAATTAATATTGTATAATATTAACGAAAATGCTTGTAATATAAATACAAATATTATAATACAATCAGAGCACCGGACTTATTTAATAAATAAATATTTATGTATCATATTTATAATAATAATAAATTAATTTAATTTATTATTACAACATAATAGTGAATATATTTTTGGATAAAAATAATCAATACATGTACAGAAAAAATATATGCATAATTTTGTTTATAAACTTTATTTAAAAAACATTTTGGTTTCACAACTTATTCAAAATTATTGGTTTATTTTCTCAGCACAGATATAATAAATATGTCAACAATTGATTGATACTTTGCTAAAAACGGACATTTATTTTGTAATGAAAACTGAAATGTTAATCCAGACAATGCAATCATACTACATACTGAAATAATTAAAACAACCTTTTTAAGTCTAATAATAATAATATATTTTTAATTAATGTCAATTTTAATAAATTTTATAAATATATTTACGAGTATTAACATTAATTGTTTATAGGTTATGAACGATATATTCAATATATTTGTTCACAAAATGTCCGTTTATTTGATTCAAGTAGTAATCATATCTAAAACTTTAATTAAATTATTGTGTTTGAAGCAAAATTACGGTGTAGTTCAGGATGAATGTAAATATCTGTGTAAAAGGATCAGCATAAATAAATATTAATAGTTGAAAATAAATTATTATAATTTTTTGATTAAAATCTGTACCGAAATAAGTGTGGATTTATTGAGTGCAGCGAACCCTCCGATAGTGAACCCAAATGTACGCGTATTTCGCATTACAGTCGCAAACGTAAGCCATTCCTTGTATGCCTTATCCGACAAATCCTTTTCATTGATATTATCTAAAAATACACTCAATTTCTCAACACTACTACAAATTGCACCGCAGACTACACACGAAATAATTAATTGCAACGAATATGATATACTCGCAAACGACATGAGCGCAGCCATTGCCCGCATTGTCGGGTATTTGTTAGCCCGTGAAACGGCAAAAATAGCGGTCATTATGGTGTATACGGTTGCGATTGCGTTCATTATATGATAATTTGACAAATTATGGTCCAGATTGTCGACAGTTTTCATAACATTTAGAAATACCTGCTTGTTGCTTGTTAACTGATTATCCATATTAATGACATGATTTGCTTAATTAAAATATTAATTATCAAATAAAAACAAAATATACAAAAGTTACCAAATTAATAAACATTATATTGTTACCTTGAACAGTGTTAAGTCTGTCGCTTATATTATCAAGCATATCGCATATAAATGACGTCATTATCCATAATATACCAGGTACAATCCAGACAAATATAAATATTAAATTTGTCTCAATCGTTTCCATTATATAAAATGGTTGAGGCATTTTAGTTACAGTATAGCCGGTTACTAACGTAACCAGAATAGTATGGATAATCCAGACAACTAGTAAGGTGATTATTCTCATATTTAATAAAGTTCTCCTGGTTAAATATGCACCAAATGGTTGACAGAATATCTCAAATAGCAGATTACCCTTGCTATTTAAGTAATAGATAATGTATATACCATGCCCACGCTGAATTATATGCATAGATACGTTAATAGCCTTTTCAAATAACGAAATATCTTTGAACACAGGAACCACTTTCATGTAATTAAGTCCATCAATCAAGGCTACAGTTTGAAATGCTGTTGTACCAAGTAGAATTATGTAACCATAATATTTCCAAAACTTGCTTGTTGAAACATAACCTTTTGTAGTGATACTGATTCCGCCAAATGTGATACCTATTACTCGAGTGAAATATAACATAGCCAAGATTAAGTATATAGATTTCATTTTTAGACAATCGAGCATATTTTTAGGGTTGCTTAATAATTTTATTATTAATAATCTAAGTACAAATTGATATTATGTATAGTTAACTGCATTTAACTAGATTTTTATTGAATTATACAAATATAATATTCTTATTTTGTTATTATTTACATAACAATATATTTAATTAAATCAACTTGTTACTCTACGTCAATGCATTTAATATTTTGACTTAGCTATGGAATAAAACTGTACTTATTGTATTATTAAACCAAATGCAAATATTACTTAAATAAATAAACTTATTAAATATAAAATCTATTAAGATAATTAAATTGAATGTACGGTATTAATTGCGAATGAGCCAAATACTAAATATTTTAGAAAAATGTTTATGAAATATCTAAATTCAAAAGTGCATCCTATTTTTAAATACATATGTATAATATTATGTATAATATTAATATCTATGGCGTCAGAAACTAATTTTTTATTAGCTTTTTATGTATGTCTGATAGAAATCAAATGCGAAAAAACATTAGCTTTTCATACATCTACCAATTATTTTATTTATAGCTGAAAACATTGTTAATTTTGAATGTAGCTCTTTGTATATACTATATATAATAGTGTATAAATTATTTACAAATAAATATGCTATAATTAATTAGCTAATATATGATATATTTATGTAAGCTAGTTAAATAAATGATATTAAGTTATTTAAAATTATTTTCATAATGATACAGTCAAAATTCTGTCAATTTACTCCAGGATAGTTTTTAATTTATGAATATAAAAAATAATACAAATAAGATTCAATAAATAAAGCAAATACACACTTGTTTTTTAAAATTATTGACATTCAGTTGAAAAGATATTTTGTAATAATAATAACAATTAAAAATCAAAATTTTATTATATTACTGGTAACATTGGGGTTTATAAATAAAATTTTAAGATTTATATAAATATTGTTTTATTATCTCAAGAATAAAACTCTTATAATTAAAATATTCATAATATGAAATGAGTTATAAATAAATATTTATATCTCATTGCTTATGGTATGGTTGAGGGCATAGTATCATATTTTATAATTAATGCACATAGTACAAAAGTACAATTGTTCAAAGTAATTATTATAATGCTATTTACTGACAGTTATATTGAAAATGTGTCAAAATAATAGGCAAACAAAAGTGGACTTATTAATAAACATATCAAAACAATGTGACATTTGTTGACTTGAGCTACACATTTAGTTTACATAATAATAAAATCATTTTTATATAAAAAGAAAAAATGCCATGCATAATTTATATTTCATTTTAATGTTATGATATAATGAATAATAATGTATTGCATTCTAATTTATAACGCCTATGCTATATAAATATCGATATAACTTAAAATATAAAAATAATTATCAAAACCTTTTATAAAACACATAAAATAAAGATTTATAAAATGTTTTCTTAAATAAAACTATTGTCGATGCCCTTAAAAACAATCATAAAAAGTATAAACTATTTTCTAAACAATTAAAAGTTTCAACAATGGATTTATTACCCAAAAAACAAATGTTTATATTAAAAACATTGTTGTGGTTCCACCGTATACTTGGTCTTACCTTCGGCGGACTATACGTGGACTCAAACGGCCGGTTATGTCAGAGCACCGGCATTAAGCTTTACGGATTTTTAATAACAATCTTGCTACTTTTTAATGATTCATTTCATGTGATATACATGGGCTATAATTTTGAATATATTAGGGCCACGACATTTGGTGCAGGGTCCCAGCATGATGCTGTGCTCATGTTACTAATAACCATGCTAAGTTTGCAAGTGGTAGCTAAATGTATTATACTTTGCACGTTAAACACGTCCCGTGGTTTCGATGTTATTAACATTGTTGTATCTAGTTTAAAATTAGATATTATAAGTGTGTTTAATTTAAAAATTATGTTACTAATGCTATTATGGGTTGCACATATCATATTTTGTATACTTGTATCGTGTTTTACGCTGATAACAACCTGGGGAAATTTACACTACGTGGATATTATTCGCACAATTACCTATAATCTTACATTTCTGTATTTTTGGACTGTACCTGCTTTTACTTGGATTACGTCTCAATATTGTTTAGATATTTTGCGAAATATGTACAAAAATATTAAGCAAACTACTATCATAAACTGTAAGTAATGTTTACTAGTATAACTGATTGATATTAAAATATACATGCTTTAAAAAATTATTAAATTATTAATTTGTGAAGTAACTGTCCGATATTATTATAAAAATTGAACTGATTAGTTAATATTAAAATAAAAATAATTAATTACAGTTTATTGCAAAAGTAATTTTCAAATACTGTATATTTCTGCACGTTTACTATTTTATGTCAAATTACTATTGTTTATAACATAATATGTAACTTTTATGAAAACTTTATTTATCTAGTATACGATCACATATATGTCACCAAGATAAATAATTTACAAAATATTAAATATAATAAAATACTATTCATACGTATGCGCGATACAATTGGGGTATTGGATTCACAGCTACAATACATTCTGGTATTCAATATAATTAACACCATCTACACTATTATGCTGGACATTTACACCCTGTCCCTATTGGACCAAGTACCCGGTATAAAATCATTCGCCCAGTTAATAGCATTTAGCACGATGTCGGCCATCTTGGAACTGGTGATCACGTGCTTTATGTGCGGCCATTGCTATGACGAGTCGTGTAATATATACGACTGTTTGGACGGTATGAATGCCCGGGAGCTGACTGACCCCGAGTACAAGGAATGGATGATGTTTAAGCAAATATCCAGAAAACATAAAAAGTTTTGTTTTACCATTGGTGGTTTTGTGTGCTATCGGAAAACTACCTTGATATCTGTGAGTATTAGCAAGTTGGCAGAAAATTTATTTAATAATGATTTTCTTTAACTATTAATTAATATAATATATTTTTAAATTTTAGATTTTTTCGTTTGTGCTTAATTACACCGTGATCCTTTTGCAAACAAAGTTAAAATAGCGCAAACACAATTTATTGCTTTTTTTCATAATCTTAATTATTTTTGTATTTTCTGTATCATATGCTTAAAAATAACCATTACAATATTTCATTAATTATGTACAATTATTTCAGTTATTCGTATTTATATACATTTATTTACTCTAAACACATAAAATTAGCAAAAAAAAGATACATTTTATCCGATTTATGTCCAAGGTGGACATCTCAATGTCCTCCTCAAACACCGAGGACAGTGTTCTTAGGGGTCCAAAGGATGACAGTCCTCCCCACTGAGGACGTTTTGGTAACCCTACCTATACTATTGTTTTAGACCTGGTAATAATTGATTTTATTAAATAATGGAGTATTCTGAATACTGTATTCATTACAATTTTTAATATTAATTTAACATTTTAGTTAATCGTATTGTTTAATCCGGATAGACCTAAACTTGAACACAAACAGTTTGGTAAGTATGTTTAATTATTATGAATTATATTTTTATTCACATTTTAATATATTTTCTTATATAGTATTATAGATTACAAAAGATTAAAAATGAATATGAAGAATAAAGACCCTGATCATGTGACACCACTCACGAGGGAGATATTAGACATTCAAGAGAATATGTTGGACACTAATGGTGATGGATCAGTTGACACAACAGTCACCACCAATAATATTATCGTTCATTAAATGCTTATATTTAAATCATTTAAATATTAATATAATTAAACTTAATATCGAAATTGTATAATCGTTATATTATTTTGATTTACATTTTATTATACATTAACCATGAATATATTGTATTATTAAGTTTTAAATGTATTTGAATATACCGGACAATTTTATTTTTAAATGATACCATATTACACCTAGTACACACGTTTAACTCAAAATAATTATGATTAAGTTTTATTAATTATTGTTACTTTGTTTGTTAGTATCATTTAGTGATGTCAATAATATAGAAACGATATTTATTTATGAACAATTAATTAAACTTATAATTTTGTGTGTCAAATAAAGTTTAGTATACCCTGTTTGACGTCCTATAGTGCGCGCACTATCTGAGAAAAAAAGTGATTTTTTGGGAAAAAATAGAGGGGCGCACTATACGCAGGGTGCGCATTATCTGAGAAAATTACAGTATATAATTTTTAAAAAATTATTAATTCTAATTTTAAATTAAGTGCAAATCAATTACAAATCAAAGCCTTCAAAATCTTAAAAACTAAATTAATTCAATCACTAATAACACCGTTAACACTTATCATTAATAAATTATTATTTATTAGTAGAAATATGATATTAGTTCACTACAACAAATAAATGTAATTTAACTTCACGTCAAAAGTATTTTATAACTAAACTCTTAATTTAAACTATTAAACAAAAGTGCTTTTCAGTTGACTAATATAAATGTGGCAAATATCACTAAATCAATATTGTATAAAATTTTAAAAAATTTAATTTCCTTATCTTATATGATCCTACTCCTAGATATCTCAGATGATTAGTTGTCCTAAAGTCACTTGAATTCCATTTATATATACCTGGGTATATATTTATGTTATAATATGGGCGCACTATCTGAGTAAGAAACATACATTTTTGTAAAAAATGAAAGCGCACTATACGATGGGGGCGCACTATAGGGCGTCAAACAGGGTAATCTAATTGCTAGACCTAAAAGTTGGTGAAAGTTTGATAATAAATTTGAATTTAGCATCAAATTGAGTTGAAATCACGCAAACTCACCATTTAATGATTGCCTCGTATATTTGAAAACATAGGTAATTACTAACCATGCAAAATTACGCGTAATTTATTTTTAGTGTAAAATTACGTAATTTTACATTTTAGCGTAATTTATCAAAAATAAGCAAAATTTTTATTAAAATGATATTTCACTGGAATTTACATCAGAATCTGAGTTATAATTAGTTATTATTTCAATGTCACTATAATTTCCCTGATCAGAATCATCAGAATCGTAAGAAACTGAATAGATATTATTAGAATTTGAACTATTATACAGAGATTGAATTGCAACTAATTTTTCCACACGTTTATTATCCAATTGATTCCGCTATTTTGTGTGAATTCTACAACAGATGGCGTTTATTAACAAAATTACAAACAACGTTATTTATTTTTTCTTGAATTTAATTTTACTGTAATTGAATTTTACGTAAAATATTTTGGACACCGTAAATTACGCGTAAAATTACGTAATTTTACGCTGTAAATTACGCAAAATTACGCGCCATGCAACCTTAGTAATTACTATTAGTAACTATAGTATTACTATTATGTCAACTTAACTATAGTCACGTAGTAACGTAAATGTCATAATAATGCTCAAGGTTATTATTATAGTAAGGACAGGTACTTCAATTGACATCATGTTTTAGGTTATCACAGCCTTTTGATGTTGTCGTAGAGACTCAAAAAAAATATGCGTGTACAGTTTTCACTAAACATTATTCAGCATACATTCATGTTTACTTTCTAGTGAACTGATCTAGTTATTAAACAATTGACTGAAACTTTTAAATACATTACAAACAATTCATACAATCAGTGGTGATGTCTGGCCAGAAGTTTGAGCGAAAATGTTTGGTTTGCGGCGATAAAGCTCTCGGTATGTATTGAATTGAATTCCGGTTTTTAAATGCATATATCATGGCTTCGTATCCGTGATTTTCATTGACTTTATTTTACTGTTTTATTGCATATGAATATCACATATATTTTCTAAATCTATACTTTATTTCAATA
>CAJPVJ010002265.1:0-13542 GCA_905397405.1 Oppiella nova
ATTGATTTTTCTAGGAGTAATTATTTACCCTGAATATGCGGGTATAATCCGCGGATTATCTGAGAAAAAGTGATTTTTCTGAAAAATATAACGGGACGTACTATACGCGGATGCGTATAATGTGAACAAAAAATATTATTTTCAAATTAATATTTATTTTTAATTCTCAATCAAATAACAAATCAAAGTTCTCAAATTCATCATCCGATTGAATATCATTGCTTTCAATGAGTTCGTCGGGTATGTCAGCATACAAATCGACTTTTGATTTAATGATTTCATTTTTGACACAATCAGCTGTGATTAGGCATTGTTTTCAGCACTTCTTTGGATCTCCTCCACGACCTCACTGTAGACTCGTTTATACCATATTCAGCGCCCGCTTTATAATTACTTGATTTATCCGCAAACCCAATGATCTCTAGTTTACATTTCACAACAAAATTGTTTAATTTTAATTGATTTTAATCACTGATATTGCATTAACTGAAACACAATGTGTTTTCAATTTTTGTCAACATTTCTACCAATAATTACAGTTTCATCTATACTGTAAGCAATATACGATATTTCAAACTTTTAATACACATATTTGAGTATTACAGTATAGCGTACTATACGCCGACACGTATTATACGAGCAAAAAACATAATTTATCGGTAATTACTGACTGCGGATTATACGCCGCATACGTACTATACCCGCATATTCAGGGTATATGTATTTATATTTATATGTATGTACTATGAATTTATACAGTATTAACAAGGTATATGATAATATAAATTCTATAACATGTTATTGTAATTCATAGGAATTATATTAAAAATTAATATTATATAAAACTTATTTTAGATGTTTAAGAATCTTATTTTCATATATAATTAAAAGTGCACAATTATATAAAATAATTACAACAATTTGGAAAATTTTTTCAACAATTTAAGCTATTTATTAATTAATGAAACAACTTAATGACTGAATTTAATTATTCTGTACTGTACCATACTGTGCATGTACTCCCTATTATAAATGTTTTCAAAACCATATTATTAATGATTGTACAATTAAATCTATTATTATATTATTTTATTTCTTCACAATATATTTATCACCTAAATTCAAAATACGATGTGTATGTCCTCTCATTTATAATATATCAATCAATAAAATAAATATATTGTATATAATTTATATATAACTCGAAAAACTAACTATCTTTACGCTATAGAAATTAAATACTCAAATACTTTCTTTCTTTCTTACAGTTAGTATTAGTTTAAAAATACTGTATATTCATTATTATTGTAAATAAAAAATATTTTCTCGATTATATTTATTTGACAATTAAAGTATTAATCAATATATGACTAATTTATAACAATTGATATAATATATCAAAAATAACTTTCACTATCTTTATTGATACCAGGAGTATATTTTACCCGGTTTTTGACAAAGTTGGGTAATATATACGTAAAGATATGATTATCAAAGTACTAATTCAGTCCACACTAGTAGTGACAAAACTTTAAGATTTTATCTTTTAGACTAAGATTATTAATCTCAGTACTGACTAATGTTAAAATATTCAAAGTTTTGTCAGAGCTAGTGTGACCCGGATTGACACTTTGAGAATTATAGCAATAAAGTCTACACATTATCATGGAATCTATGATATAAATTAATGTTTTTACAGTAAAATTGTACAATATAAGATAATATATTAACCTTTATAAATTAATATGATATCAAAGTTCTTATAGCATTCATGTGTTTTCTGTTCATTGTCACTATTTTAGTATACTGTAAGTAAATTATCAAATTTAATCAAATGGTTAATAAATATCAAATTAATTATTGTTTAAAAATAAGTTTACATTTTATTGTTGAGTTACAATTATTATATTAAATTATACAAAATAATGGAAATGTTTAAAATATAAATTGCTATCGGTATTTATATCTGAAATGAAAAATACTGCATAATAATTATTGTATATTAATTTAGAAATAGATGGCCTAGGTGAAGTGAGAAAGTTGTGAAATAAATGAAAAGTGAGTGTAGAGGTATTTGATGTGAATAAATGAATTCAATTTGAGGACAATTGTTTAAATTACATTCACTTCAATAATACCTCATAGAGTATACTGTAGTGAAGTATAGCTCAATCGGGTTATCCATTATTTTTGTTGATTGCAGTCAAGAGATTCTGGTTTTGCAACAAATCATTTATTCGCTCATAAATCATCAATTGCTCCCATATTAGACAAACCATTTTATAATATTTCATTTTTTATCCCTTCTTCAATCTCTCTCTCTCTCTCTTTCTTTCTTTCTCTCTCTCTCTCTCAAAATTCTTTAAACTCCTTTATATATATTTTAGATTTAAATTATTTTTAAAAATTATTTTAATAAATCAATAAAAGTGATGTATAAATATCATTTAATTATTAAATTGAAACTAAATAAGCATTAATGTAAAAATATTTTAATATAATATATAAGAATTAATAAGTTTGCCAATTAATTACTTTATATTTTTATGAAATGCATTTTTGGTTAAATGTTTCGTGATTATAGTTAGAAAAGTTGAGTTGAGTTGAGTATGTCTATTGAATATTCATGAACCAAATTCTGTGATACCTTCCCATCAATAACTACTGTCTTTTATTTTGGAAGAAAACGCAACAATATTTCGCTAAACTATAAATCAAAAACTATAGCAAACATTATGTTTGCACTCAAATATTGCAAGTCTTGCATAAACCTAACAAAAGGGAACACAAAATACACATAACAACAGAAAATATATTAAAAAATATTTAATATTATTGAGTGGAATATAGATTTTTGTGTGCATTAGTCGTGTGTTGTGTTCACTGTTTTCTCTCACTATCTCTACTCCAACTACTGAACAGTTTATACACAACTCACTCTCTATTTATTCATATTCTTTAGCATTTGATTCCTCTTTAGAGATAAACCAAAACGATTAAACTTTTTCATTCATTTTCAGGATCTGCAAAGTCTCACCAAATCTTTGTTTTACTCATTTTGCTTTGCTTTTGATTTTGTGCTCATCTCGTGAGAGATATGATTGAAAAATATTTCGTTCTTTATATGAAATTAATTTTAAAACATTAAATCTTATTAAATTCTATTTTTACTCAATTTTCATTTCACGCTATTTTCATGATTAAAAAACGTATACTAAGTTTACAATATAAATATTTTGCTAGTGTATACTGTAGTTCATTGCAAAAATATAAAATTATAATGTAAATTATAGATAACTTTTACACAATGTAAAATCTAAAATATAAAAATGGTACAATATTAAAATTTATTTAAACTCAAATCATGATAAATTATCTTAAATAGCGTTCAATTTTGATGATACAGCACTTATTTTAGATTTAAAATTTTAAACTTAATTTAAAATCTTTGAATATTTAATAAAATAAATTTAATATTTAGTTCTCATTATTTCATTATTCAATTATAATTAGTATACAGTACAGTAAGTTCAAAGGGAACCGAATAAAGACTCAATTAGATAAATGTTTACTTACTTAAATTAGTATTTAAATCACAACTACCTTTTCAAGTTTTTGATACATTGATTTTTATCTATAATCTTATTATATAACTTATTATAACATATACATACATATATAATTTCCAGTAATTAAGAATTTTATAACAAAATATTATTATAATATAATACAATCACCAGCTTATTCCTATTGTTGCGTTTAAAATACCAGTTTTTTAGATTCAAAATGGTTGATCCAAGTATTTGCTAATATTTAAAGTATTTAAATAGCCCTGCTAATTTAGCAGTACGAATTGAACAATGATTATTTTGATAACATTATTATGGCTTTTCTATAGTGAAGTGTTGAGTGAAATAGATTTGTGTCACAATCCAAGAGTAGATTCAATAACTTATGTGAAGACAACAAATAAGTGGTTCTTTACGAGTGGCGGTTATGTGTGGTATATGAATGAAACTGAATTCCCGCCACATATTAGCAACTCATTGGGAAGACTACCCAATGGTTTCCAAGTGGGGGAGGCTATAGTGACTGTCGACCCAATACATGTTTGCCAACACAACAAACTCGGAGGACTACAAATCCTTGTCTCTGAGAACACCACTTCTGGAAATAAAATAATGATTTATAACATGGATGAGTCGCGGGAGCAGTACTGGACACAACCTCACGACTGGACATTAGATCGCTTTTTAGGCAGAATTATAGTCGACGATCCGAGCGCTGGATTTGATGCTATGTTTGCTTTAAGAAACTCTGAGATATATGTGGTTCAGGGAAACCACTACTCGGGTGTTCAGTGGAGCCAATTGTGCAGTGATTCCAATAGTGTGGTCACAGTTATAGGTCACCCGCACTCCTCTGAAGACTTCCAGAGCTCGAGGGGACGCTTCGACAGCATTGCCGTCAAAGACAATCACATGTTTCAGTTCAGCGGACATTCCTTTTGGGTGTCTATTATTGATGAACAAAATTCAATGAATGGAAAAATAGTTTTAATGAAAGGACAGGAGATGTGTATATCAAAAGACTTCTTCAAATTCATTGACTGCCCCCCATGTAATACCTCACCGTTAGAATCACCCAATTCTAGTGAACCACAAGAACCACAAGTAAATGTTCCCGAAATGAGAGCCATTCATAAGAAAGAGCGCACCAGTGGTTCCTTTACTGTAGTGGCTATTCTTGTGGCAACCCTAGCCTTCCTCTTAATTGCAAGTGTGGTCGTAGTGTCGGTCTCCAAGAAACCAAAGTCAACGCCTGAATCCTCGCGACAATTGAATGCCAAAGATATCGGTCCTTTAAGAGTAGAAAGCAATACATCGATGGCTTCCAAACCACAACTCCAAACCAAATTCTATACCTAAAATAACTAAACCACTGATTAAACCGAATAAAATTGACAATAAAGTGAAGGAGAGTTTGTACAATAGATCCACTTTATAAGATCCTCACACCATCTTTGCATATTTTGTCTCTTTTGTTATTTGAAAATCTATTAAATAAATTATCTTTTATTAAATTATTTGTGGACTTTATAATTATGTTAAGACCCTTAAAATATAATATAAAATTTAATTTTTCATTCAATAGATTTAATGTATCATAAATGATTACCTATTATTAATACAAATACGATATAAATTTTCCAATTACCGGTATTCTTTAAAATAAATTTTTACAATAAAATATTTTTGATCTTGGTTTTGATATATTTTAATTCAAATAACTAATCCTTAAGTTTGTTTAGTTTTTATTTTAATGCAAATAATAGGCATAAAACTTAATTAATGTTATCATTAACTTAAAATATTAGTTAATACTTGTTTAGAAATGACATTTTTATTGAAGTTATAGTAATGAAATCTTGCCAACGGATGAATGACTTATTAAATAAAGATATCTTTAAAACTAATGCTAAGAAAATAAGATTTATTTTTATTTAAACAAATAAATTATCGTGGGCATCTAAATTTTATGTTTAAAATAAAAATATAATTTATATAATTTACAATCATCTTTAAGGATAAGCAAAGAAATTTCAAAATAAATTTAATTTTATTATATTCTTTTCTTAAATACCGGTAAATAAATTTAAAGAATTACTAATTTTAAAATTTAAATAATTTTGGAGAATACTTATATTAAACTATTAAAACTTAAATCTTTAAAATTATAATTATATAAAATTATTTTTACTTTCAATGAATTTGAGATAATTTTAAATTTTTATATATTTAGATTATTTAGTAAACAATTTTAGAATAAGCTTTTACTGTACAGTATATTGAATGCACTTATCATTAAAAAGTTAAGAAATTGTGATAAGAGTAGCAAAATGTGAAAGAATTGTTTTTAGTTAAGCATACATTAGTTAAACTGTAGTGCAGTGTAGGGTAAGTGTTATTATTGGTTCAATAGATGCTCTCTCAGTGGTATAACTGTATAACTATAAACTGTACCAAGACTACCATAACTGTAGTGTAGACTGTATGGTGTTTTAATGTTACAGTAGTCCTCAAGTTTTCCATATTTATCGGCCCATCATTTTAAGCGAAGAGAAAACTGTATTTTCATTCGCAGATCTTCACTGAACTGAAAGATATAACAACTTTTGGAAATAGATTTCTATTTGTCTGAAAAGAGGAGAAGATTTTTGTCTCTATATTTGTTTTAATACACAATACTTTGCGATCGATTTCTCTCCCCTTCTCTTCGTTTTATTCTTTAGACTCTTATTATTAGAAATAAGTTTTGAATCAAAAACTCAAATATAAATCATATTTTATATAAGAAAAGAGAAATAAATCAGAATTCTATGCAATTATTATTCATTAAAAAGAGACGAAAATATCAATAATACTGTATTTGAAATTGTTTTGAATCAAGTGATAGAAAATAAAATATATTATCATTTCTTGAGTTATTAATATCAGTGTCAGTCCAATGTCTTCTCGTTTCCATGTCTTCCCTTATCTCAAAAATTGTTTCAAAACATTGCATTTGATTTCAAATTAATAAATTTGCACTTTTTAATGATATTTTGACTCAAAATACGACCCATTCAAAAATATATAAGTATTTACCATTTTCATCTATATAAATTATATTTAATGTGTATTTATTTAGTCATTATATTATAAGCGTTATTATATACAGTATATGACGTCTTCTATCTGGGTCAGGAAAAAGTTAAATAAGTTTTTAATGGATATTCCGATTTTTAATCTGTTTTCACCAAAATGTAGCTGGATAATTACGTAATCCAATGGTATAGTAATTGCCATATAAATTCATCAGGATAAATTAGTAATTTAATTTCAAAGTTTTCCAACATTTCTCATTGAAATTACATGGGGATTTTACTTTATTTTTCATAATTTACTCTAAACTCGCTAAATTTTCATGTACCTGTATCTTGGTCATTTTTATTGCGATTTTTGAAATTCCAACATCATTCTGTTTGACAATAAAAAGCACTTTTTATCATGTTATGAATTTTTAAAATTTATCAAAAATGTGTTTCTAACATTTGAACACTAAGACCTAGATCAAATTTGAATACCTCATTGGAAAGAGCACAGAAAACTAGTCTAGATCAGTTTTTAAATACAAATTTTTAATTAAGATTTTGTAAATTTAATAAAATTATAATAGTAATCATAACAATAACATGTTATTTAGTTAAATTAAGCTAGCATGCCTATTGAAATGTCAATTTAAAATAAATATTAAATTCTAATCTGGACTAGTTTTCTGTGCTCTTTCCAATGAGGTATTCAAATTTGATCTAGGATAGAAGACGTCATATACTGTATATTTATATTAATATTATTCTATTTTGAATTAATAAAAATTCATAAAATATTAAAGTTAAAAATATTATTAAAAGGAAACTAGATAATTTTTGTTTTAATTTATTTCTTAAATTCTAGCCTTTAATTTTAATTGAGCATTTAAGGAAATATATAAATTGCTTGAATTTGTTAAAATATGTGCAAAAATATTGTAATTCATAAGCCATAGGAAGCGATGTATTTGTTGTTAACGAACCGAACGTATAGTTTCTCTCATTTAACGCTTGATTTGTTGTTAACATGATTTAAGCATCATTTTTATGATGTCCTAACAATTCAAACCACATATCTTTTCTCACACACAATGAGTTCATAAAGAGCTCACAAACTCATAACAAAAATATATTTATAGTTATCAGAAAAATAAGACATTATTTGTTTTTTTGAAGTTTGTGTTCAGAATATTTCTCTTGTTTTACAAAATTCTTAAAACTTTATTTCGGAGCCAATTGTGAGCGGAAAGCACTCGATTGAGACATGAGAGCCACATATGAAGAGAGGATGAGGAGGAAAGGGAGCGCACAATATCTATAATGGCTGTCATATTGCAAAATTAGCCCATCTTTTAAAGTGTGTATTGATTGTCGGCGATCACCTCAAGCCATATCTCTGGATATTTGAGAAAAGAAATTCTCATTTTATATGAGAGACAGACAGACATTGCAAACCAATTCTCCATTCGTTTGCCTCTCTTTTGAAGAAAGCACTCAAAACCGACTTGTATTTCAATGCAATTCAATTCAATTGATCTAAAATTTTAATTTTATTTACTTTTCTTTTCACTTGTATTTAGCATTTGTTCAAAATTCAATTTTTACTCATAGTTTGGATTCTTAAATGCAATTCCTATAATCTATGTGTCTATTTATTTATTGCATACAATAACTTTTGGTTAAAATAAATATAAGATTTCTAATAAAAATAAATGACAAAAAATTTTAAAGTATGATTCCTTATATCAAAATTAATACTGAATTATTTTTATTTAAATCATTAAATTAAACAGTAAACTAAGTAGCAAATTGTTTTTTCGTCAAATAGATATTGATAATTTTGATAATACAGTATTTTTCTACATAATATCACTAACAATTTCCACTTACACTTTATTAACTTTTCAACTCATAATCACAGCGATTAACTTGTATGACATATAATGTAAAAATATAAGCAAATTCTTATGTCCGATGCTAATCATTGTTAAATATAAAATACTAATAGTGGCCATGAGGTTACTTTTATTATTGCAAATTGTTAGTGATATTATGTAGAAAAATACTGTATTATCAGAATTATCAATATCTATTTGACGAAAAAACAATTTGCTACTAAGTATTTGAAAAATATTTATTCTTTATAAATAATTATAATTTAAATCTAAATGCTTTATTTAATAACAATATTTCAAATTGCAAAAACTTTATGACGGTTGATCTAAAATGATATGGTATAAAGATTATAATCTTAGAAATATATTAATATATATAAATTATATATAATATAATAAAGAATAATTAGGAAAGTTTGCAATGCAGATCATAAATTATTAATTTATTAAATATTTTTAAGATTTAATTGATTTCTTAGTAATGTAGCTGGTAAACATTATTTATTTATTAACAAACATTCTTATCAGACATTAAAGAACTGATCTAAACATTTGTGAGATAAAATAATTTCATTATATTTTCTATTAATTAACATTTGTGTCGAAACCTATTAATGACGAAAGCATTGCAAAACACTTAACAGTTTTAGAGAAAGTAAGTCACAATTTCTTGGGAGTTGTTAACAAATATTTCAAATTTATTTTACAATTGTATTCACTAAATATTTGTATAAAATGATAATATTTAACAATATAATAATTATATTTGTGACATATTGTACAGTGCATTGAAATAGAGTAGGAGTTGTTAACAAATATTTCAAATTTATTTTACAATTGTATTCACTAAATATTTGTATAAAATGATAATATTTAACAATATAATAATTATATTTATGACATATTGTACAGTGCATTGAAATAGAGTACTGGAGAATAATGGTATAAAGTGTTGAGTGTTAATAGAAAGTGAAAGTTAATAAACAGTGAATTTAGAAATCAAGGCTATGTTTATATTCAAGTGTTTTATAAACATGCGATTAAATCGTGTTTTTGTTTTGTGACTGATTTTCAATTACTAATTAAACAATAGATAAATAATTAGATGAAAATAGTTGACGAGAACTATATGTTATATTATAATTAATGGATACTGTATTATAATTATTTATTTGTTTTGAAACAATTTCACAAATGTTCTTACGAAACCCAATGTTAAATATGTCTCAAACATTGACTCAAATATTAGCAACTTTTATGATAATAATAATATATTTGAGAGAAGAGTCTATGGGTGAGAGTCACGACATATCAACTCTAAGACTCATACAAGTTGTTCACCGCCACGGCGATAGGACGCCTGTACTTTTTGTGCCAAATGACCCCTACATTAACGCCAGTATCTATTGGCCGGAAGGTGTGGGCGAACTAACACTGGAAGGCAAGTATCGTATGTATAGATTGGGACAATTCCTACGACAAGAATATGACTCGTTTTTGGGTCACAACTTCTCTCCCCGTGAGGTCTACGCCAGGAGTTCGTTGTGCTCGCGATGTCTCGAGAGTCTGTCCCTCCTATTGTCGGGCGCCTACCCGCCCAACAACACCGTCTGGCAGTGGAGTAATGGCAGTGATGTTGAGTTAGCACATCAGTGGCAGCCCTTTCCCATTGAGACTTTTATGCCTGAAAAATATGACGCTATTCTCGATGTCGAGAAACACTGTCCAAAAGCCGACGAAGAAATGAATAAAATTTTTAATTCAGAAAAAGTGGTCAAACTATTGGAAGAAAATGCAGAGTTTTTGGCGAATTTGAGTGAAAGCGTTGGAATGGAAATCAATTCATTGAAACTTACGAATAGAGTCTATGAAGACCTAACTCTGGAGCACAACAGAGGCTATAAATGGTCTGATATGAAGGTCTGGTCTCCAGAATATGAATCATTTGTTTACCATAAAGTGATGCCTTTGGCTAAGTTTAAGTGGACAGTCGAGTGGAACAACACTCTTATTGAAAGAGTGAGAGCCGGCCCTCTCATTGAAGAGTTGGTCACAAATTTTCATAATTATATTAATAGAAAACCTGTCAAAAACTCGGTGGGAAATCCATACAAATTATTTGTATATTCAACACATGACTCAAAAGTAGCCGTTTTGTTGAATGCGTTAAACATTTATAACAACCAATTCATACCATTTGGTGCTTCAGTTGTGTTTGAATTGCATCAATACTTACATTCTGACCAATATTTTGTCAAAATCTATTACTTCAATCAAACTCTCGATAACATTCCTCCATTTACTATGACATTACCTGATTGTGATCATCGAAATGATTGTCCATTTGAAATATTTTTAAAAATTGCTCAAAATATAATACCTAAAGATTGGGACAATGAGTGCGGTATCCAAGAAAGCAATTCAGATATTTATGTCATCAATATTGTCGCTTTAGTAATAAATATAGTTATGTTGATATTATTGAGTGCACTCATGGCTTACAATTGTATTAAGAAAAGCAGATCTTCTTATATACTACTAGAGAACCATTAAATTCTAGATATAGTTATATGTTATTAATATTAATATTTAAGTTTTATAATTTATTCAAGATTTTCAATTATGTATTTTAACTAAATATTATGTTTTAATAAAATTGTTTTATTTATATTATGATGAATCATCATTGATGATTAATGATTTTTTATTACCGTAATACTTAAGTATTGATAATTTCTAAAATTTGAAATACTGTTAATAAATACTTTTGTTCTGAAAACTGTTGTAATCTATTAGAAAAATAGGATTATTTTAATGATGTGAATACGGAAGAGTTAATAAAAATGATGTTCATTTTATGCTAGTGTTTGTTCATTAGAGACTTAAAAGGTTAAGACTTGTCTTTATGTTTTAATATAGTTTGTCTTCATATGTAAGTCTAATCACACATTTAGTCTGAATAAATAGTGTCAAGATTCCTTAAGTAAAGTGTAAGTCATAACATAATGTAAAAATATAAGCAAATTCTTATGTCCGATGCTAATGATTGTTAAATATAAAATACTAATAGTGGCCATGAGGTTACTTTTATTATTGCAAATTGTTAGTAATATTATGTAGACAAATACTGTATTATCACAATTATCAATATCTGACGAAAAAGCAGCCTGCTACTGAATAAATACTATACGATTGGTAGTCATTATTGATGCATTCAATCACTGAATCATTGATTAGTGAATTGCAATCAATTTGTTGTATGACTTAAAAATTGTGATAAACAATAAACTCACCCAATATTTGTATTCCATGAGATGTGAGATTTAATTGCTATGTTATGTCATTCATTCAACAAATTATTACAGTATTTACAATATTTTTAAATAAAATCTCACATTTCCAGTGTTTCATTTACATTTGATTCATATTTATATTGTGTCTCAAATATGAATGCAAGCATTCATTTACTGGATGCTATGTCCGATCATATTGACCACAACTCACACAATAAATCCCTGAAAAGACATCACATCTTGAATGACGACATATTGTGTCTTATATTCAATGAGTTATCAGTGAAACAGTTGTTGAGATTAGAGATGGTTTGCCACCAATTCATGGATTGCGTGGGAAATGCTCTCAAGAACTTCAAGAATGGGCTCATTATTGGAAAGAATTATTTTGGTGATGACTGTGATCACCATTGGTTCAGGTATTCAGATAAGAGTGTATCACATAATAAGCGAAATGAAGGCAAATTAGATATGAGTCGAGCTTTTCATGTCCACCGATACGTACCAAATGAAGAGCTCAAGAGATATCCGTTTAGTCGCATAAAACCCGGATTAACACGAGTCAGAAGAAGACATGTCATTGATTACTACGACTTGATTGAATACAGACACCATTTGCAGACAATTATCAGTAAGTATCCCAACATTGAGTCCATGTTTTTGTCGGACTGTCGTATGGATAGCGAGACAATGGAACTGATTATCACCGGATGTCTACATCTCAAGCGATTAACACTGAATGGTATTTGATATCTGAATGGCAGCTATGTTTAAGTTATTATTTTAATGACTAACTAATATCCATTGAAAGTGCGATATCCTGCGCAAGAATTGGTGGCATTTTGTCGCATATGTATTGAGCAAAGAGTGGCGACCAATGAGTTCACACTTTACTTCAATGAAGACGTCTTTCCGCAAGTTATCGATGGTTTGCAAGCAATGAATGTCTCGATTCCCGACTACTTTGATATTATTTCGAGATGAATGTATCGTTCAAACAATGATCACTTCAATAATGATTTAATTCTCATTTAATAAATCTTTACTTGATAATAAATCAATAAACCTGTATCTATATTTTTGGTTAATGATAATCTATAATTTAGTATAATTTAGTTACACTAAGACTTAATAATTATTACTAAATTAGTATTCACAAATAAAATAATAAAATAATTTGAGTTCACAGTTTACTAGAGATAACAAATGTGTCCATAATTTATGCATTGTTTGCTTATAATGTATGTCTCGATTGATCGCAACTTTCATATTTTGATGAATGTTTAGCTCAAAGAATAATAATTACTTCCTTTTATGACACGATTTGCAAATGAATTTATTTCGTATAATATTAACAATAATTATTATATAATAAACTTTGTATTTACTTTTTATAGTAATGTTTTGTTTTGAGTTATTATTTCTTTAATTTTCAGACAATTTGTAGAAATATTTTCAGTGAATGTATTTAAGACGAAAGACTTTACGTCTAAATCGTTATTAAAAATATGCTTAACTCTAATGGTTTGTAATCTACTAAGTTTTGCCAATGAATTCAAAACATTTATTTCTACATTGGATTTGTATTGTAAGCACAGGTACTGAAGGTTTGGTAGATTCGTGTCTATATTATTGTAGAAATCATTACAAACATAAAGATTTGAATCAAAATTTTCTTTAAAAGTTAAATGTGTTAATCGTTTACAACTATTCAGCGATTCAC
>CAJPVJ010002266.1:0-13531 GCA_905397405.1 Oppiella nova
GCTTTTATTATCAATTAAATTATTGAACTGTTTTTGTTTTGTTTGTTGCAAATGTGTCTGAGCATTCAGTTTCTAATGAGACACAAATGCGATAATTATTTGCGAAATAAAAAGTATTTTCCAATAAATGTCTTATGATTTTATATTTTGCGAGAAATATTGATTTACACTCAAAGTCTGTATCAAATCGATAATAAAATATTTATATAAAAATCAATCATTTATTGAATCTGAATCATATAAAGTGCAGCCAAACTAAATGCAATTTAAAACGTCTTACAATAAATAAAAACTACTTAATTATAATAAATTATTTTATTAAACAAAAATAATTTTATATAGATTTTGCCTTGCCCTTAATATCAATACAAAAATTGAATTTAAATTTTGATAAATTTTAGTTTGCAGTAAAAAAATTACTTAAACATTTCCAAGTTTTCTTTATAAGCAATTTTATAAGTAATAAAATAATATTTAAAATTATGTGTATTAATTAGCACACATTTGCATGTCTAATGGATAACTTAACTAAGCATTCAATTATATTTGACTATCAAAACTCCATAAAACTTATGTAAAACTTACAACAAAAAGTTAAAAGTTTTATTATTATGCTTTCAGTAGGGTTTTATCCATTTTAAATCCCATATGAAAATAAATCACATAAACTGATAATATATTTACAGAATTTATGATTAAATTGTGTTTTTCTTGAGGTTAATACACAATAGAAATATCAGAATCAAAACTATTGTCTGGAATACATATTTTCATATGAATACAACATACAGTATTGTAAAAGTAAAACAAAAAACATTTGTTTTGTAATATATTTCATTTTCTTTTAATGTTATACTTTTAGAAATTTCAACATATTTATGTGATATTTTACTTTAAAGTTCACTGAAATCAATAAAATATAGTATTTAACTCAGAATATAGCTATCGGTTAAAATAATGTAATCTTACTTTTAGTTATTTTTTGGAAAAATACCCTAAAATTTATTTATAATGAAATTAAGTGATATTATAAATACCTCTTTTGGGTTAAAACTTAAAATCAAGTTTAATCTCATTTAACATAATTTAAAAACTACAATTTCATATCAAAATATTTGCACAGATAATTTAATTATTATTATTGAAATTTTAATTTTTACAATTTTAGTTTGATTATTACAAATATTAAAACATTTAATAATACTATACTTAATGTAATGATTACAGAATAAATACTACCGGTACAAAAAAGGCAAATAAAAACATTATAAAAATATATAATAATTTTGATACACATATCATAAGTAATGTTATAATTTAAATACCTGTATACCATATATATTACTGAAAGGATTACAACATTAGATAATAATTAAAAGTAAGTATAACAAAACCACTTGAACTCCACACCCTTTGAATAAAAATTAATATTAAAAACAAATAAAAATTGTGTACTTTTTTGTGCAAAAGTATGAGAACTACAGTTAAATTTCATTTTTATATCTCTTTAATCTCATATTATGCCATTAAAGTATATATTAATTAAAAACAGTTTTGTATTTATTTTATTTATTTTTATATTCAATTATTGATAGATTTGGCTTAAATTTAAGTCAATCCTTACAGGAACTGGTTGTTTGCGATATTGATCATTTATATAAACGATTTTTCAAATTTGTTATCATTTAAGGAAAATATTATACTGTATTAAGCAATCATTTAAATTTTATAATATTTAAATATTTGATTTTTATTTTACCTAATTTTGTAAATAATAATTTATATGTTAAATATTGGATACTATCAAATGTTTCATAACTTTCATGTTTTGTGGTTAATATCAATAGTATGTGGCTAATTTAATAAATAGCATCAGTGGATCATAATATTGAATAATATTATTAAAAATATTAAATATTATTAATTACGGTATAATTAAAAACATTGATTGAAAAATATTAGTAATTTAGTATATTGATAGAATATCTATCAACATTATTATTAATAATATTTGACTTTGTTACTTTATTTCCAAAAATTAAATTTATTAATGTTGTGGTTTTATTTTACTTAATTAAATTAATATCAAATTAATTAATTGAAAACAGTATTTTAATATTAATTTACATTTTAGCATTATTAAAAGTATCTAAATATAATTTTATTTAATTAAATTCACGTAACTATTAATTATGCACAGTATCTAAAAATAGTAAAATTAATTTACAAATGTTATGTGAATTAAATTAATTTTAATAGAAATGAATATTCACTTAATCCCAGACATAATCATTAGTAGTAATTCATTATAGATCTATGTTAATCTCAGTTTGTTTAACCACAATTAATCTATATTTAAATTAGTAATCCTACAAATAACCATTAAGCATACATTTGAATTTGTAGTTTAAATTAAATGTAAAATAAAATTAAGATTAAAACTACTTTTATTTGTTTTATGCAATTTATTTTAAGGTTTAAACATTAAGACCAATAACACATCTGATCTGATAAACAGCATTTTCATTTCATTTTATTTATATTTACTTTATAAATAAATTACATTTTATTAGTTTTGTCTATAAAATGATAGAAAACTAAAATATTGTAACAAAACAACTTTTCACACATAAATGTATAAAATAATTTAATAATCAATACATTCAAGGCATGTAACTTAATATTATAATTAACTCTGAAGCAATCTTATAATTAATTAATATTAATAATTACAATGAATATTTTTATTAAATCATTTTATTTTATTTTGTTTATAACAAAATATATTTTCCTAAATACTAATTATCAGTGTATGGAAAGTGTTATTCAATTAGTTTATGAATCCGTTTTACAAAATATGTGTTAATCAGTGAAACGATAACATGATTTTCAATACAACAACATTAAACCCATACTTAATATTCTCTATACCATTGACTATCACCACTAACTTCCAACCGGTGGCCATACCCTCCGTTATAACCATACTCTGTGTCATGAGTAGCACTGACACGTAGGCCTCTATTCCCTCCATGTCCACCATTATCCTGGCCTATCATATCTGCGCACTTTTCGCCAATAGCTATAACCGCGGCGTTTGTGTTAGAGTTGGGCAGCGCCGGCATCACAGAGGCGTCGCATACCCTCAACCGGGACACCTGTTTTACCCTAAGCCTCGGGTCGACTACTGTGTCGGGTCGCTTAGGATCACCCATACGGGCACCTCCGCCGTAATGATAACCAGACTTACCGGTCATACGGATCAGACAGTTTATGTATTGATCGCACTCCCAAAGGGGCACCTCTTTGGGACAGTACTGACAGCCGGGTATGGGATTAGGTGTGAATTGAATCCATTTGGCGAAGGAGGAGGTGAGCAAAAACTTGAGCACAAATCGCGTGATCTCTACCATTTCGGCGTAATCTTGCGGGTCGGACAGCATCCGGGGGTCAATGATGGGGTGGGCGTACGGGTCCTTCGAGGCCAACCTCACGGTGCCATAGCTGCGACATATGAACAGGTGAGGCGACGATTCCAAGATAAAGGTGCGATTGTAGACACCGAAGTACTCCCTCCAGGCGGCCGTATTGGACGGGAACTCATTGACCATAACCGCCAGATCCCCATTGAAACGGGCGGTCGAGTAGAAGAATATGTTGGGCCACTCGGGGTCGGGATTGTGCGCTGAGCTCAGGTATGTCATGGAGTTTGTGCCCCGGGATAAGGGACCCGTGCCGTTGTGGAACAGTTGGAACAGCTGTTGGGTGTTTAGACCGGCGCCGGGCGGACCGGTAATTCGCGGGTCGATTATGGTGTGTATGGTGGAGGCTGGGTGGTCCTGGATGTTGTCGCCCACAGGGAGGTCCACAAGGGTGTCGATGCCCACTTTATCCAAGTGCTCTTTGTGGCCAATGCCAGACAACATGAGTAGCGCAGGGGTCATAACCATACCTGTAGGAGGGGGTCAGAGGTTAGTGTTTTTATTATCAAACAAAATGAATAATACCGGCAGAGAGTATGACTTCCTTGCGGGCCGTAACTACATGCGACTGTCCCTTCTTATCAAACTTAACACCAGTAGCCGTCAACCCTTCATGTGTTTTGGTGAACAGTATTTGTGTGACATATGCCTCGGTAAGTATGTCCATGTTTTTGGGTCTGGGGGTCAGGTAGGCTGTGGCCACACTCTGACGAGTGCCGGCGTCGATGTTGGACTGGGCTATCATTGTGCCCGCCTGTCGGGGCCCGTTTATGTCCACCCTTTGGAAACCCTATAGCAAACATTTATACAATTTAAGACCTTGATTATCTCAAAATCATTCACAAACTACAGGTACTACTGACCCATTCGGTGACCGCCTGTTCGTGCAACTGGATCACTGGCCTGGGATTCAAGTCGGATGACACCACCAGTGGGCCAGTAGTTCCGTGTAGTCCGGGATTGGCGGCCACTATAGCGGGATCGGTATTATTCTCCGACTTCAGCCAATAGGGCAAAAGCTCCTCATAGCTCCAGCCGACGGCGCCGTACTTCTGGGCCCACTCGTCATAATGGCGTCGATTACCCCGATTATAGTGCATACCATTGAAGGACGAGGAGCCGCCTAAAAGTTTGCCCATATTGTAGTCCAGTCCCACTCCCGTGAAGTACTGTTGAGGCTCAGTACGGAATCGCCAGTCGATACGTGAATCGAGTAGGCCGTCCGCGTTGGCCGGTATATCACTGGTCACCCTCTGGGTTACCCCGGCCTCCAGTACTAGGACAGTGTTATGTGGGTTTTCGGCCAGTCGACCGGCCACTATACCCCCGCCAGTGCCCGACCCGATCACCACATAGTCGTACTCCGACTGCCACTCCTTGGAGGGCAGACTGTCGTAGTTTAGTTGCCTTTCGATGGACACCAGCGATACGGTCATCATTTGGATGATGAGACTTATGGGCGCTTTTGCGTACATTTTGTTGTTTGTTTGGCACAAGTTTTTTGTTTTTTATTAATTATCTACAAATCGTAACAATAATTGTGATAATGAATGGCTCAGTGTTTGCAGCGAACGTACGGTTAGTATATGTGTGTTATTAATGGACCGCAAAGTCCTGCATCTCGTGTATAGTCAACACTCGATTAAATGAATTGAAAAGTGAGACAAGAATTTGTGTGAATAATAATAATCATTACAATCAAAAAATAAAAGTTGTTTTTTATGTTGATTCTCATATTTAGGGCAACGGGTTTTCTTAATGGGCATGGCTTGAGGTATGGGCGCTGATTAACACTAGTATTGGACAGTTTGGTGGTCGGCCTCACTCGCGAGTAAGTAATTCGTATCATTGGTGTCATAATTAGTTTATTGTGGAAAAATAAAATATATATATAATATATGCCTGTACAGTATTACTTTTTATCGATTGCTTTCTATGCGTTTATGAAGTTTTATTTTATTTTAAAAATATTTATATTCATTTATTATTAGTTAAATATTTTCTGCGATTAAAAACCAAAAATTTCTTTTACTTTATTTGATTTCTCTCTCATAAGTATTTGCTGTGAAACGCGAGACTCGAGACGTTTGACATTTTCTGAACATTAAGTTTATGACAAATTTTTCTCATAATTATTATATAAGACAATAGAGAAGCTGTTATGCAATCAGTGGGCGGTATATATGAGAGAGAAATGAAATGTAAATGTTATATAACTTATATAACTTTTTATAAGAAAACATATAAATATTTTTGAAGCTCTAAGAATTTTAATATTAGATTTAAAATATTGTACTATTATTATTATTATTCCCAGAATTCCAATTGAATAATATTTTTAATAAAAATTGCATAAAGAAAATTAATTGTTTTTTTGTAATACTTATATAAATATGTTTACGATTTACAATAAATCGTGTCTTACAGTAGATTTATTAAAAATATGTTCAGATTTTTCCGAACTTTTATTATTGAATCTATAATTCTAATACAGAATATTCATTACATTTATTACTATAAAGTAATATAAATATACATACAACATACAAATTCTTGTACAGTACAGTATAAATAACATTGTAGAATAATATTATAATTTTAACATACAAAATACCCATAATCTCATAAAACTTAATTAATATTTATCATAATTTTTATTTATCTCCGATAAATTATGGCTTATTTTATATAAAAACATTAATATTTAAATAAATAATTGGTTTAATTCATCGCCGGATCCGTTGACGTCGAGACCAGAGGAGACAACAGATGAAGACAATTGTTTAAATCCTTTTGCTGTAAACACTTATAAAAAAGACAATAAATTTCAAACGAAAACAATTAGTTTCACTCAAAATAGCACTATTGAGTGAAAAATGAAAAACAATTTCTTATATAATATAAGTTATACTGTATTTATAGCGGAAAGCATTAGGATTACAAAATCGATAGTTTAAGAAAAATACTTGTGACTGAAATTTAAACACAAATCTAATCTGATGTGAAATACACAGAGAAATCCAATAATAAGATTAGAATCGAAAAGAGATTAGAGATCCGCAAAAAAAAGTGAGTCCAATATACGGCTCGTGTATTGAGACAAACATAAGTAATAACTAAAACCATAAAAACAATTTTCGCTCAAACTTATGGTACAAATCGCGTTGAGTCTCGCGTATGATGTCTACTGAATGCCAAGAAATCGATTCCCGGCCTCAAGACATGTCTAAACAAAAATACGCTATTATTAAAAGACATGTAAAAAGCGTTGAATAATAAATGAGCGGAAAATTGATTTTATGTTTTTGCCTAAAAAATTACTTTCAAAACTAATCAGAATTTTTAAAAATGAAAAATAAAAACCAAATTTTCATAAACAATTCTAAAACTAATCCTGGTCAACAACAGTCTGGTCCCAAGAGTCTAAAAAACATCTCATCTAATATCAACCTCCGGGTCCACCGCCCACTCCTTATGTTTGCAATGATTGCAGTGTTTGCCTAACTTTTGCCTAAGTTTTGGTTCATTCATTCATTGACACAAAATTATAAATCATTTTTATATAATACTGAACTTGGTTAATTAAGCAATTTAAAATCACACATTTTATAAATATTAAATGTATTTACTTTCAAATAAATTATCCTGTTCAAAGGATATGTTTTAATGTTAAAAAGCCATTGAGAAGTGCATAGGATTTTCTCATTCAAGCTTTTTTTATACAAAACTCTCAAAACAGTTCACAACAGATCTGTTTCTCCAAACTGCCTTTTCATACGATGAACACATTGAGTAATGTATATGAAAAGGAACCAAACGAAAACTGTATATAGTTATCATAAACTTAAGGGTTTGTAATCAATACTTTCAATATTTTCTACTTTTTTGGAACAATTATGTGACCCATAGATGGCAGCAGAGGTCCCATCAACAGCTAAATTTGTGAAAACACGTAAATCACAAAAAAAAAACTAATTAATAATTGGTATAATAGATGGCAACTACTGATCCATTAAGTCGTTAATTACTGATCAAAAAGCCTATCTTATGGACCCTTATGTTAGATTTGAACGAATGGTTTCAATTAGAAAATCCTATGCACTTTTCAATGGCTTTCTAACATTGATATCAATTAAATACAGCATAATTTATCTAAAAATTAAAAATATTTATGAATATCTATTTAAGAATATGTTATATTTGTAATAAATAAAACTCCGATCAATGCAATAATTAAAATTTATTAGAAAAATATAAATTTAGATTTAAAACAAATTTTATAGTTTTATGTTTTTATCATTTATTAATTCAATTAACATTTATGTAGAAATACATGTAAAGTATTCCAAGAATCACTTCATGTAAACCTATTTTAAACTTATTGTTAATTTAATTATTTTTATTTTTAACACATATTCGATAGAAATTGCTTTCAATACTGAAATTGTACCCAAAAATAGCCATAAATGTCATAAACTTTCACTTAAACATTGTCTTAAGTATTGACCCATATATAGGTTACTATTTGCTATGAAAGCAATTGTATTCAAAACTACAGGACATTACATTGCATTCCGTAGTGGACTACGAGTTCACTAACTACTGTATTTCTCATCAAAAATATAATCCTTTTTTAAATACTGTTAAATAAAACTCAAATGTTTTCAAAGATTTAAACACAAAAAAGTTTAAAACATAACAACTTTAGATACATACAATGAAAATGATTGTTATAATTTAAAAGTTATAATGTAAAAATTATAAAAGTCACACAAAATATAAGTTATAACTATTAAAAAGTTTCAAAATCAATGATAATATAAAGGGAGTATTCATTAGGAATATTCCGGAGATATTCTGTAGTTTAGCGCAGGATTGTTATATAACTTATTATTAACTTTTAAGGTATTCAGAAATCAGTGAATAACATAAAAACACTAAACTACAGGCAAATACTCTAATAAACAAGTTATTATACATAGAATAAGGAAATGTAATTAAAAACTAATTTTCTATACATGGTTATAATTGAAATATAATTAATTCAAATGAGATAATAATAAGATTATTGTAACAAATGTTTGCAAATATCTAATAAAAATAGTTAATTCAATAACAATTTAATTAATGGGAAAATTTTTATAGCGTTAAAAGCAATTGCAATAAAAAAAAGTAAATTACATTTACGGTAATTAGAGTTGCTTTCAAGAGTTGTTGACTATTAGTATTTATAGTAAAACTACAAACTATAGCTAATAATCAATACTAAAATGTTAGACAATCAATAAAACCAATAATTGTCATCACAAAAAAAAGTATTTATTAAACACTTTTATATCGTTGATAGGTTTTCATTAGCAAAGTTTGTTTGAAAACAATATAAAACATACTATTTCTAAATCATATAAACTTACCGTTAGTTTGCGGGTCAGACAAACTACCGGTACTTCGGGTTAACTTCAATAGTACCGTATATACGGAGATATTTGTGAACATTAGGCGCATGTTTGTGGTGAATGGCTTAACCGCGCTGTACTAACCCGTCTCTATAAATGCCTATCGATTTCCATATGAAACCAAAACACAAACAAACAACTCATCACAATATGAGACACGGATTTAACCATATGTCAGACACAGATATGAATTTTAGATAAGTATATTAGTCTAATTAGTAAAATGAAACCGTAATATTATATAAGGCATAAGCAAAACACTTAAATCTTTGATATACTTCGAGAATAACAAGTTATGAAAACAAATTTATGTACTAGAAATATTGTAAATGAATAAAAAACAAATAATATTTTTCCTAGTATTATCAAAATTCTAATTAATTTGCATTTTATATTAGGATAGAGAGAGAGAGAGAGAGAGAGAGAGAGAGAGAGCAGATGTTTATAACAGATAAATGTACGGTATATTAGAAAAACATTTTGAAAGTCATTATCTCATGAATTGTGTGACAAATATCGAGACATACTTTCAATAATAGAATATATAATACAAGAGAACAGAATATATAGAGAGAGGGAAATGATGTGAAAAAACATCAATAAATGCAGAATTAGTGCAGCGTTTAGAACATTATATTAATGGTATGTTTGGTAATAGCATTGATAGGCATAACACGACTGCACTCTAAACAGGGAACGGTAGAGAGAAACGCCTAAAATAGACTTTTATCAGGCATTCAACTTATAATTTAATATTACCTTTAATTCATGCCTAAAAAGTTATATAAATAACAGCGAGGGTAACCGGGTGGGGCTGAACCTTATTTGAAAACTTTGATTACCAACTTAAAACTCCAATTACAATATAGTTTTAAAAACTTTTTATAAACATTTACTTCACCAAAAATTAATTTATAAATAACGAGGTAAACAATAATTACTTTAAATATTGATCTTTTATTTATTTATTTTCATTTTCATTTTTTACCACTTATACTAGGATTAGATATTATTTATTTATACATAATTTGAATTTTTATATATTTTTACTTTTAAGTGAAATTTTTCACATTTCAATGTTAATCATTATTATATTACCGTATATAATACTACATACAATATTTAGATAATTAAAAATATTTCTACTGTATTTATAAACTCTTACTTGGATTACCATATAAATTTCTTAATTAATTATACCTTGATTTCAAAATATATAAATTATAACCAATTAATTACTCGTATCATAAGAAAACAATATTTTTTTATTAATTTTCATTATTATTATTAATTTTTTTAGTTATTATTATTATTATTATATTTATTATTACATATTATTAAATTATTCAATCAAAAAGTGTGACATATTTTTCACGACAGAGACAAACTATTTTTTTGTCGAAATTTTTTTAAAATTTTAAATTTTTTTGTTTGAATTACTATTTTTTTGTGATTATAGTGAACACAAATCATTTCTTATGAATATGTTTTAAGACCTAATAAACAATTTTTATACAATAATTTTTTGAATTCAAAAATACTGAACTTTTTTTAGTTTTGAATTTAAAAGTGCATAAAGTAAATCAAATAATGTTTTTCAAATATTAGTCATAAATATGTTTACCGGCTTAGAGTAAATCATACATTAAAATTTACAATAGATTTATTCACACATCTGTTTAAACTATTATTAAAATACGAGTTATTATTATTATCGAAATGTACAGTTTGAATGCAGAATATTCATTATAATTTATTACTAACAGTATGTATACACAGAAAAAAGTCGCATTCGCTTTTAAATTTATAATATTTATACAATCATTTTTAAAATTTTAATATTTTTTAAGTGAACTCTTTTCCACATTTTTTTTCTTGTCATCAATTTGTTATAATTAGTTAAATATATACAAACGAGAAGTTATAATTAGAATTAAAAAATAATTACTAGTTATGTGTCGCGGACTCACAGTACAGTAATAATAAATATATTCGTGAATCAAATGGTGATAACAAACGGCGAGAGAAACGGAGAAATAAACAGAAAATTACAAAATAATGAGGAAATTGTGGATCAAATGGATTCGATGGGTGTGTGAGAGTATGTGTGATACCAGAGATACCCAATCGGGTGGTGTGAGCACCCAAACCAACCAACCAATCAGTGTTTGCTGTTCAACATACACGACGAGACAAACTTTCTCAACGCGATCAGTGTCTGTGGTTTGAGTGCCTCGAAGTCCATCTCAATGCTGTCGTCGTCGTCATCGCACTTAATGGAGGGTTCGGTGGCCCGCAGTATACGCAACACATTCATCAAATCCTTTGCGTCCAGGTTTTCGAGATCAGTCTTCAGTTGCTTCAAGTCGTCCATATCGTTGGCGTCGAAGGCGATGGGCGACGGCGCCGACAGGCCGTCGCCAGAGTCGTCGTCCGACTCATCATCTGACCCGTCGTCAGACTCCTCATCGGAATCGTCGTCCGACTCGTCCTCCAAGTGGTGACCATTCGTGTGGCCACTACTCCGGTGTCGCTTACTATCGCCGTTCCGGTGGTGACTCTTTGCGGGCGACGACTTGGCGGCCGGTCTCTTGCGGGACGACCTGTTGTTCGCGTTCTTCTTGAGACCATTCTTTGGCTTCAGTTGTCGGGTGTCGGCGATGCCGGTCAGCGCCGATATGGTTGTGGTCAACAGCTTCACCTGAGTCTCCAATAGCTTCATCCGCTGATGACTCTCACTATCCGTCTCTGTGTCCGACTCCACCTTCTGGTGTCGGCTGTGGTTGTTATGACTGCCGTTGTGTTGGCTATGGCTGTGGTTCTGGTGATGAGTGCCATTCGTGGTCACCATCTTCTCGGTCAACAGCTCCTCGGGTATGCGTGCGTACCGGTACTCGAAGAAGTCCCGGAGCTTACGGGCCTGTTCTATGACGGGGGCCTCGGGTTTGTTATACCGGAGACAGTTCGTGAACATTAGGCGCATATCCTTGACAAAGGGCTTAACCGTGCGGTACTGTCCCGTCTCGATCTTCGTCTTAATGGTGTTCAGGTCGATGGGCTTCTTCACGATCTCGAGGTAATCCGGGTACTGATCGGTGGACACGGGGTAGTAGAAGGGCCAGGCGTAGTCCTGGTGCTTCTTAGTCAACAACTCGCGTATGATATCCAGACAGAACTTCATCGACGCGTTCAATTGGACCCGTTTGGGGGTGGGCTTCATGGCGGTGGGCGCCGGCAGCTCGCGGGTCGGCCTCTTCAGGCGTATGCCGTTCTCCGATCGCGTGATTATCTTCCGCTCAACCGCCGGCGCTATCAGTCGGCGCTGCTGTTGAACAGGCGGTCGAGGCTGTGGTGGTAGTAGTGGTTGTTGTTGTTCTTGTAGTTCTGGTTGAGGTACCGGTGGTGGCGGTGGTGGGGGACTGTTGGCCAGCGGTGTGGTGGGCGGCGCCATCAGTGGTGGCGATGTGTTACTACTGGTGTTGTCGTCGTCGGAGGTGGTGGTGGTTGTGGTGGTTGTGGGCGCCGCGGGTCCGATGGCTGCCGGACACACGCCGTCGCTCAACGTCTTGGCCAGCGTTACGGCCGCCGAGTCGTGCAGTTCTTGCGCTCTCATCGGTGGTCGCGTTGTCTTCGGGCGGTGGCGGGCGTCGAGTCGATGAGCGCGTGTCGACCGGAATCAGTGGTGATATGTATAATCGCGTCGGTAGTCGTGTCCACTGGTTGGCCACCAATGAGTGACACAATCGGAGAACCAGTACTCGAGAGCGAAGGGACGGGTATTCGAGTGGAAACCAACGGTGCGTTTGTCGGCCAATAGAGAGCACCACAAGCGGCCCACCAGTCGCTCAACGCCTTTGTCCGTTGGGTGCGTTCATAACATACGTACACTTCGTATGCTCTCTCAATGGTCGGCCATTTTAGTAGAGTTTTGCACATAAAAGACGACGCGATATATACTTCGAGGCGAAAGCGGCGGTCACTGCGCGAGTGGACAGGTATTACCGGCACCAGTGGTTTGTGTGGTGTACTACTACTGCTGTACTCGTACTTCACTAATATGTATATCACAGGCGTGTTGTGTATGCGTTGTCTCTATTGGAGTGAATGGTTGGGCGCAGTGTATGGTCGTTGTAGTGAAGCACTGGTGCACTGAATACCACTCCGATAGCGAATGCGTGCCTCTCGTGCCAGTGCTGACACTTATATACCACAGGCAGTGGTGGCGACCCCGAGCGTCCCAACACACACACCGAGCTAACCATAAGACACGTCACTGTTTGGCAGCACGAGCTTTGGCGCTATTAGTCATGCAATCAGTGCGAATAAAAAAGTTTTGCATAATTTATTTAACATGATTTTCAACGATGATCACCCTGAACATTTTTTATATTCAACATTTTTATTTAATGCCTATAATATAGTATTTTAAAAATGCATACAGCACATTTAGAACTCTTACACAACTTATACAAACTCTTCTCGCAATCTCTCTCTCTACATATCCCTGCAAACCATTTGCTCTCTCTCTCTCTCTCTCGACAGAGACAAAGAGTTAGTGCTTTTTTGTGTGTATTTTATGATACGTTGAGTACT
>CAJPVJ010002268.1:0-13529 GCA_905397405.1 Oppiella nova
TATTTTTTCATATGTGCCGCGAATTTGCTTTATATTTGAGATTATAGTGAAATTAAATCCCTTATACTATACCTTAAGAGAAGACATTTATTGGAATTTTTCTCTTCAATGAATTCATCGCAACCATAGAATACGAGATACTCTTATATAGGGAGAGGAACTCCTATATAGGGATAGGAACTCCACTTTCAATACATTCTTTCACTAGTCTTGTCATTCACTTCATATTGAATTTCTGCAAAATTAATGTTCTTATAGTTATACTCTTATATTAATTTATATGAACTTAAAACAAATTTATCACAACTAACGCAAATCCATGCGATGCCTTGTCGTCCATGTGTTGCAAAAACGCGTTTTTTATGTCACTACGAAAACTTATACAACGCTATAATTATAACTATTAAAAGCAATTTAATGTACATTTTATTAAGTGTTTGTTAAAATGATGTAATTAAGTCATATTAGCTGTAATATTAGTACATATTGTGAATTATATATACAGTATAAGAGGTACTTTTAGTTTTAGTATCCATTCAATCAAATTTGTTTTTATTGAATGAATCCGCGAATTGCTATCTATTATATAAATAAAGATAAAAATTGAATGCAATAGAGTTTTTGAGCAGTTTTTTATTGCTTTTACATAATAGTGTTATTGAGACATAACATCGATAGTGTAGTGAATGTCTGCCACTATTAGTTAATCTGCTCTTATAGTGTGTAATATAGTGTGCCATTGGCTCACAAACTAATACAATATAATACAAACTCCGCTCTTCTTTGCAATAAATTAATTCTTTTAAAGTTTGTGTATATTTTGAAAAGACGAGCAAAAAATGAAATATTGTTCTCTAGTTTTTAAAAATATTTTTCAATGGATATAAAGCTTACAAATAAAGTCAATATTAAGGTACTATATACTGTACTCCATACGCTGTGTATATCAGTTAAAAGCTTAGGCCACAGCTGTTATAGAATAGCGAAAGTATTGTATTGATTGAATGAAATGAAGACAAAAAAAATTCAATACAAACCACGTTTTAAAAGGTCGTCCCAATTGCCTATTTGAATGCCACCGCTATTTGTCCGCAAATTGATTGCAAAATATTCACTCCTCTTTCGGGTAACAAAATTTGTAAAATTAATTGAAAATAAAATATTTTGATAGCACCTAAATATTTCACTCATCAAACGCTTGTAAAGTATTTGTGAAATGTTTCAAATCACATCACGAACCCAAATATATGCCATTCCTTACAGTGGATGTGCGACTCGACGGCAATACAGGCAACCGTTCAGTGAAGCCATACTACAGGCGTATATAAAATAACTAAAACAATGAGTGATTACTTGAATGGAAAGTAAGCTCTGATTTCTCGATGCCTACGAGTGTTGCTGATCTCAGCGCCTGTATATGACTGTAGGCCTGTCCTGTATAGCAATACACGAAGTTGTCATTTATTGTCTACTAATTGTCTAATTACTGAACGACAAAATTAATTAGTTTTTGTGCAAATCTTGCATTTATGTAATACAAGTGTTAAAGTGTGCCAATCGTTATGCATTGACTTAGGCTCAAGACATCACTCCAAGTGCTCACAAACGACAAGAATTATCACTTAGTCTTCAGTTTACTTTAGGCTCACATCTCTCCCCTGTTTTGGCTTTTTATTGCCTTTCATAGCACTCATTGATTATATGTATATAATAGCTCTTATGGGAGACACACATATGGATGGATGGGTTGTAGACAACAATTCGTGTGATAACCTCTTACACAGTTAGATGTGGTTTCATATAAGTGCACGGCTTTCAAAAATCAACTTAAAAACTATTGTCTTAATACAAGCCTACAATCAGCGACTCAAACATTATCTCAAATACTTTTTGGTCTCTAATGGAAAACCATTTTTCTCGATAATCCACTGCCGATAATGTACTGTCGAGATATGGCTGTACATACGGTAAGGGACTGTAAGGGTCAGGGATGCCATTTCCTGTCATTTTCACCGCAAACTCTAATATGACTTAACATTGCCTCTCATTCCCGAAAATACTAAAAACTTCTTGATTTACATAAAAATCACTTAAATGTCTCATCAATTCACAGATTTATATAACAAATGTTTGTGAATTATATCGAAATGATTACTCATTGAAACAGTTATTTCTTTTGAATTTAATTTTAATTCAATTATATTTTATATTTTATTTGTTTTTGCGAACAAATTGAAGAAATCATTCACTTTAATAGACTATACTTTAGTTAAATTGATTTGACTTTATTTTGAAGGAAAGCATTAAAATGTGTTTCTTATGAAGAGTTTTGAGACGAGAATTAAGAGGACTTTAAATAATTGAAATAAAGTCTCATTTCATTCCTTAAGCCTTCAAAACGAATGTCATTCCAAGCGATACGAGTGATGCGATTGTGAACTCATTTTAACGACTTATTGGTTGAGAATATATTTGCGATTTTGCTATAAAAGTCACGTTTTCATAAACATTGAGAATATATGCACTCAATAATAATTTTATATATATTTTCTTTTAAAATCAATTCTAATGCAGAAAATAAGAGCAAAATCTTGTTTTACTCTTCAATTATTAATCGAAAGTGTTGTCTATTATTGTCTATTATTTTCTTTTCAAATATTTTGCACATCAGTTCTGATTTGATTGAAAAAAACTAAAATACACTTTTGAAAGCATTTTTCTCTTTTCATGAAACATTTGGACCGAAAACAGAAACCATAAATGTGTCTATTGTAGCCTAACCTGTAATTTACTCACAATATGTTGATTTCATTTCATTTCGCACTTATATTATAATTCAAATCCATTCGTGACTTTTTAAAACAATCTTACATTCATATTATCATCTCATATATTATACACTCAAATAAGATTGCAATCCATTTGAATCAATAAAGAAATAAATCACACGAGAGCTTATGCTTAACATAAAAGCATTTTTAAAGTAAACTAATAGTTTTGAAAAATAATATTTCAAACAATTCTTTGTATAATTCTATAGGATTTATAATAAGCAGTTGTTCTCTACATTAATCTGAATTATATTAAAACCCAGAATATTGTGTATATTGTGGTAGAGATATACCAAACACATGAGACATACTGAGCGCGTGTTTTGCTATATTATTGATGATTTTGAGTAAAATTCACAGTTTTATTATTTATTTAATAATTAGGGTTTTTTGTGTCCGCACTGTTGGGAGAATCAAATTTGGGTTATTCTCTGGTTTTCATATAATATGCACTGTATATATGAGTCAAAACACAATTATTTTGATGAATAAGATGTTTGACTAAAATGATAAAAGACAGGCAAACAGGCATAGAGTGCACAACATATACAGTGAACATCAATAACTTTATTGGACTGTAGAGAACATATAGAAGCCATTAATCAATCACTTTTGACTCATATCTGATGGATTAGTACAACATTATGTGCCATCCATACGTACTTTACTTATATCAATATATTTGCATTTAAAGCACTCGTGAAAAGTCAGAAACCAATTATTTAATACTAATATTTTCATAAAAATCAAAGTTTGGTATGATATTAAGAAATTCCTGGTGCAATGATTTATATCAAAATTAAAGTAAAAATTTGAACAATTTTAAACATTGAAATTTATTTTATGGTTATTAAATAACACAATTAATATGACAAATACTCTAGAGTGATATGTAGTGAGTAATTAAACTAATTTTGTATAACTTATTCAATAATCTTAATTATTTTTCATTAGATGAGAGGGTGAGAGCGACATATAAATTGAGTGAATGTGTCACTCAAACAATGTTTTGCAATTAAAAATTATATTGTTTAGAAATACTTTCATTATTAATAAACGCACACATCTTTGCATTTAATAACTTGTGATACTCTCCCAAACATTCATTTTATATTTTGCACTGAATTTGTGAGACAAACGACAGTTTGATTGAATTTCCCATCAAATAAATCATTTGGTTTTTTGTCTCTCATTATAATTCTCTCTCAGTTGACAACAAGTATTATTTAAATGAGAATATATTAGATATCTATTCAACCAACGATACACAGCTCTCTCTCTCTCATCTAATGAAAAATAATTAAGATTATTGAATAAGTTATACAAAATTAGTTTAATTACTCACTACATATCACTCTAGAGTATTTGTCATATTAATTGTGTTATTTAATAACCATAAAATAAATACCCATCAAATAAATCATTTGGTTTTTTGTCTCTCATTATAATTCTCTCTCAGTTGACAACAAGTATTATTTAAATGAGAATATATTAGATATCTATTCAACCAACGATACACAGCTCTCTCTCTCTCCTCTCTCTCTCTCTCTCTCTCTCCCATCCTATATCCCAATCTGTATGTAGTGTTTGGTTGACTTACGCCTTAAACTCTAGAATTCAGTGTTTATTTGAAGGCAAAGAAATAGAAATTCGTTTTAACATTATATTGAATTCTGAGGCAAACATTTCGCTAATATATATAAGTTTCGCTTTAAAATGAACACAATATTAAATGATTTTACACTTTCTTTGTTCGTATATTGTATTGCAATCTATTTAAAGCATATTTACATTCAATCTTTTGACGGAGTCTTTCAAATTGTGTTTCTTTTTGAATGAGAACTCACTCTTTAATCTCTTAAACATTAGTATATTTTCTGAATTTAAATCAGATTTCAAATTATGTTTTGAGAAGAATATTCTTTTCTAAGAAATAATTTTGCATTTTTTGCTGAAATTTAATTATCAGAAAATTTCAAAGAAAAATTACCATTTTTATGACATATTTACACGACTTATCTAAACAGCATTTGAAAATACATTGCTTTTAATGCGGTTTCAAATCGCAAATGTACAGTAGTCATTTTTGTAGACATAAATAATCAATTATTTAAAATTATAATATCATTAATATTTAAAATATTCAAAGATTTAAATATAAAGATAAATAAACATTTCATTTCATATAATCTTTTATTGAAGTCTTTCCAACAGTTGTTTTCTTCATTTTTGCTGTTTTTGACTTTAATGGCTTAAATATATTATGAAGTTTTTATTTTATCAAATATCTTAAGGATTCATTTAATTAATTTTTTTTATTATATTTTAACAACTCTTTAAAAATGCATTTTATGATGTTTACATTATATATTAACTAATTGTAAGATTTAGTTTCACAATAAATTAACTTTTTATTTAAATTATTAATGAATTTTTGTACTAAATATTTAAAAAACAATTGACTTTAAAAAAAAGTATGTTATACAATGGACATTATAGTGAAAGTGTTTAAATTTTTAATGCAAATGTGTTTATGACTTATTTAAGATAACACCGAATTTGAGCGATTAGTTGTCAGAATAGCTATTCGTTTCAATCCATTCAATGGTTGGATAGAAATGAGAAGCAATTAAATAATGCATCGCTTAGTATCTCTCAAAGCAATCATATATTTAATTGATAAAACTTTTTCCGTAAATCTTTTATTATATCAATTAAATAGATTCACAATTTCCTGTTCCATGCCATCAATCATAAGTGCTATTGCTTTCCAGATATAGTCAATAATTATTTCATATTTTAGTCGTCGTCTAAATTATTTAGAAAATAAATTCAACTATTGATTTGTGTATTATTTTTTGCCGCTATGTTTTAATGTGGAAAAATATAAATTATTTAAATTCATTTTAGTAGTAAACTTTTAATGAATTATTTCAAAATTAATGTAATTCTGTCTCTAATTGTTATTCGTTTCATTAACGGCAAAGTAAATCAAAAAATGAGTTTTTGCTCATAATTAGCGCTAATTGATTCACAAATTTGTTGCAAATTTCTTTCAATAACACACTTTTGCTTAATTAATGGATTTTCTCGTTTTGAAACTTATTTATATTAAGAATACTTTTCTTAAATGATTAAAGCTATGGAAATACGAAAATATTGATAAATACATTTGTAATGACATTAAAAAATGTTTTAGACTTTGAAAGTCCTTTTATAGTTTAATAAAAAACACCATAATATGAGATATAATCTCATCAAAACTCGGAATAATTATTGTTAGAAATTTTTTTTAATCAAAAGTCAGTTAATTTACTTAAATGTTTATCTTGAAAATATTTTCTTATTAATAGTAGTGCACTGTATTTGATAAACAATGCCTTAGAGTAGGGAAATAAGATGAGAAAAGTGTAATTCCCGGTGCGCTTGGAATGGGAGGTCTGACTGCTATGAATCGATGTTTGTTTTGGGAATTATTTTTTGCACAAAATTGAATCTAAAGTGAAAACTTGAAATGACTGTAAATTAAATTTTCACAATTATGCTATTTTAACTTTGTTATCCAGTATTATATTTTATGTAAAAATATTCATTTTCGCATTTGTTTTCACTTGTTTTAGAAGTTTTTAACACACTTACACAAACTTTCCAAATGCATTCATAAACCTATTTAATTAAATGTCAAATATCTTATTGGTATAAAGTTTGTAAAATTAGTTTTAATTGAATTAATAAGCGAGTAGAATTTAATCATATTTGAATAAATTTAGGGTATAAAAGGTAATTAGAGATCTGTCTGGTGTTTGAATATGTGACCAAAAAATAATTTTTCTTACTATTGCAATAATAAGTTTTGGTGGATGACATTCACGACAAACACATACATAAAAACACTTTGAATATAAAATGTCATTTGTGAGGCAGTGTTTCAATGCAAGTCATATTACAGTATATTAAGAAAACTAACAAAACACAACTTAATCAAAATTATTGCCATTTGTTTGTCTCTCGGATACAATGTCTCCAAAAATGTGTATTTCTGAGAAATAGTTTTATTGATGCCATCAGAGAGTAGTTTTGATCACTTATTCGTTCACATAATAGTCTAACAAAATAATTGATAGCAAATAAAACTGAAACATAATAACTGTTAAAACTTTCAATTTTTGTGTTTTATTGACAATTTAGCTATTGTTATGGTTTGAGACAAAATTGTCGTACTAATGACTCGTATCTATGTTTTCGTCCAATACATCAACATATTTTAATCTAAATACAAGTATAGCAAACTAACAATTTATTGTATCATATGTACCATTCATTTAATTTTCAAAATGGAATTTAGATATATTAAAAATATCTTAGTCTGAACAATTTGATCAATAATTTATTATTAGGTAAAATTTAACCGAATATTGTTTTGTGAAGATTTTATTCATTGTATGAATAATATATTATTAGATTAGATTATAGTATAGAATATTATGTAACACATAAATATATACTACTCTATGAGTTTCTCAACATTTCTTATGTTTCAATGTCTTACTGTTATATTTGGAAAGCGGACAATGAATTGAATTCATTGACTAAACTTTGTATTGTTTGCATAACTCTTGAAATTAACTCATTTATAGTCCGACTTTCATTAGAATATAGATTAACAGTCATTCGAGACTAACATTAAGACAAGGAATCCGCTTAACTTCAATTGGTTTAGCACTCGAACCACACATACATTACATCAATGAACTCATTTAACTCAATACTATTACTGCCTCTAATACTCTACAGTACTTCAATGCAATTGAAATATATTTTCATTTTTGTATTGCTTTGCAAGTTGTCAAAAGTTTTTGTATTTTCTTTGACTAACTTTCTATTTAATATTCAATTAATTAATATATTTACGTAACATACTAGCAAACTAAGCAATTTATATATTACGCAAATTGTTTTTATAGCCAAATATCTTTTCCCAAACTAATCAATTTTATTTAATTAATGAACTGAAAATAGATAAACATTTTAGCGAAAATTATTTGTTTGACTAGGATTTAATTTTTCATTTACTAAAAGTTATATAACTTAATAGAAAAATCAATTATTTAATACCAAAAAAGAAATGATTGAATGGTTGGTTCACATGTATTTCATTTTTTGCATTCATTCCTTTGCTCTCTCTCTCTCTCTCTCTCTCTCTCACTCACTCTCACTCTCTCTCTCCAATCTTATAACTTATGATATCCTATGTTTTTGCAAACAATTCATCTAAACGTATGATTTAATGTGATTGAATGAAACATACATTATATCAAATATCAACCAAAAAACTGTTGTATCATTTCTATCACAACACGTTTTGCTCTACTTTTTGTATCTATCGATAGAGCGATGAAACACAAGAGAACTGTTAAATGTTTGTCACAATCAATAAAATTTTATTTTCCAGACAATAATCACTCATTTTTATGAATTTTTCCATTCTTCACAATTAATGATATGTTTTATAAAGTTTAATAATAGTTATAATTTATGCCTTTTATATATTATAAATTAATTTATCTCTCAATTTATTATATATCATATTAAATGTAACTAAAATTTTTAAATAACATTATTGCAATAATTAATTCTAGGATTAATGCATAAATAAAATATAACACAATTAATAAAATTAATATTCATAAGAAAATTTTATAAATAACTTCAAATCCCAATGCAATGATAGTGTGTTAATGGAATAACTTTGTGTTTAAATGCTGTTACGATAATACAATGTATCATTTTACTAGTAAATGAGTTAAATGTTGAGTCAAATAAAAGTAAAATTATTGCATATACTGGTCAGACAACCACAATGATATTTTGAACAAATAATTTTTAGACTTCTTTCGTTAAATTGTTTACTAAAAATATTGGTTTACAACTTACTACTAACAGAAATTAATTCAAATTAAAATTTAATAAAGACTTAAAGAAAGTATTTGATTGGATTTGTCGGACCAGATATATAATACATATTATATTTTTAAAGCAATGAAAAATGTGGAAAATAGTAGAATTGTCTGAAATCTAAATTATTTTCACACAATATGTCAAATATGTGTAAAGAAAGAATTGAGTTTTAACTCCCGGTGAGTGTCTGGTGTATAGCACTGGTATGGCATACAAATCAATAGTAAGGCGAGTAGTGGTCGACTGTCACAAAAAGGTGACACTTTATTCGCTGAGGAATATTAGCCATCAAACTGTTACAAAGTATGTGTTGTTTTTGATATTTTAATGCATTCTTAGCATAATTTTTGCCTAAATTCTAGTTATTTTAACCAAATTTTTGTAATTGCTTTGAAATTTTTGATGTTTTTATTATTTTCGTTTCCATATCTCATACTTTTATTTGTATAAGAATTTAAATAATTTATGAAATGAGTATTGGTAGCGTTTATATCATTAACACGTAAATGTTCATATAAAAACCAAAATCACATTTAAAATGTGAGTTATTGTTGGAAAAACAAACAAAAATGTATGGTAACAAAAAAATCTAATACACAATGTATTAAAATATATTGTATGATGTTTTCCTCAAGTTTCATTTTCTTTACAAGTTTTATATTTATTGTTTAAAAATTGAGATATTTGTGACAAAATCAAAGAGTTTGATAGAGTGTTAGTCATCTAACTCTTGACTCCCAGTGACGATCGGCACGTTTTGTCACAATTCATGCATTTTTCATGAAGAGGTTAATGAGTTTTTTGCCCAAATATTTTTATCTCTAAAAGTTCTGAATATAATGAATCTGCAATACAATCAAAAAAAGTGTATGAAATATAGTTTCTGTTTGTTAGTATATAATCCTCACAAATAATATGTACTGGAATTGAGTTAATATATTAGAAACAAAAACTTATACTACCTCTGGGGTAGACTTTCTCTAATATAACATTGTTTCCAAATCAACTATCCCTTCAAACTTATTAATGTTTTCAAACATTTAGAAAGTGAATTTGTTTTTGTTTAACCAAATTTTCTTTCTTTCTTATTAATGTATATATTTTGAAATTTCTTTTCGTATATTGTAAGCAAATTTGGCTCTAAAGTAAGTAATAATTTATTGTTTTTCAAATTTATGAAAATTACTTACTTTTAGTTGAATTACTTTCTATGAGAATAACTTACATATACGAAATATTTTATACATAATATATTTATATACCAAAACATGCAGTACTATAGAATGGTATATACAATATAAATATATATGAAATTTGTAGTCAAATAAATATATTAAAAAGCCAAAATTATTTCTATCTTTTTTGCATTGAATATATTACACGATAGAAAATATCGTGACTTTTATGCATATATTCTATGCTATCTATGTATTTGTTTTATCAATTTCTACAAAGATCAATACAACCCAAACTACTGGTGCTCTATATCTTTATTAAGAGGTGAATATAAAAATCTATTACAACATCGAGAGCTGACTTCTTCTAGCATTAAATGACATCCGTTTCTCCATATCTTTTACCATACATTTAAATGTGTGAAAAGAAACCGATTTCTAAATGTGTTTTTCAGCTGTTTTTGTGTTTATTGAAAGAATAAGTTATTTAATTAATAAAAATTCTTACTTATAATGCACTCAATGATGAAAATGAACATACATTTCAATTTCTGCACAAATTTATATTCATATAAACACAGAGTCTATATAACTATATAGAAATATATGGCCGGAAAAGCGATTTAAGCAAATAAATGATTCAATCGTTTCTTATTATTTTTATTTTATTTCTCTTTTAATTCCAAATTCTTTTTATACAGAGATTGAGTCGACTTTTGTTAAGAAAAAGGCGAAACAAAAGTGAAAATAAATAATGATTACAGCAATTAAATGTGTGGCAGTACTTGAAAACATTAAACATTATACCATTTATTCCTGTTATACTGAATATCATATAATGTTTTTACATTATTAGAGAGATGTGCAAAGTGTGGGTACACCCAGTGCTCCGACACTCATATATGATCAATGGATACAAGCGATGGTTGTGTCCAAAAAAGCATAGGAGTGTTGATTTGATAAGAATCCCTGAGTTCTCAATATTATGAATGAATCCCAAAATAACGGAGTGATTATGTCGTCCCAAAGTGTTGCACACCTCTGGTATTGTGTTGTCTATAGTAATAGTGTATTATATAACAAAAGATCACTTTTATCTCGTTTGCCAACAACTGACTGTATGTGCATAACAATTGCTAATTGAAATCAATACAAGTATTGTATTTTATGTATACTATATACTGTGTATATGTCTTATATTATGCTCCGTACAAATAGGTTGCAATTTATATACATTATTAGACCTAATATTTTATAGAATTCAATAGAAATTTGTTTGAAATAGCATTGAAATAGCACTGAAACGGTACACTACTGTCTGCTACTTATGGCTCAATTGAACTCAATTTTGTGTGTAATGTAAAGCTTCATTAGAGGGCCTACTATAAGGTTAGGCCATTATTTCTTGCGATGCATATGATGTCAACCATTAAGAGTTAAAACGAACGGCCTATTATGACTGCCATACCATAGCATACCATTCCTTCCATACCATTGCAGGCCATTCAGTGGATGGCATTTGTGGCAACGTTTCAAATGACAGATCAACACAAATCTCAATTCTCTTCACTTTTTGTTTGTCTTTTCTCTTCAATTAATTACTTATTTACATAATTATTATATAATCTATTACATAAGCGCACCGACACTATAGCACAGGTATATTATCGTCAGTTTTGTTGAGTATTTTATAATTAATTTAATAATTAGCAGTTTTGTCTGAACTATGGATATACTGACGATTTCGGTGTAATAACAGTTGAGTAGTATTTGTAGAATTGAGTGAAACTGTTATAACGTCTTGTATTGTGATGTCTTTCATCAAGAGATGGATGGGCTCACGAGGGAAATCACTGCAAATCTGTACATTGGGTTCACTGTATCGCCGGATTGCCGTCTCTTGATATCCAAATAAGTGATACGAGTCTATGAGTGCCTCTCATCCCTTCAAACTTACCAAAGTCTATGCGTTTCCATATGTTTCGCAAATCTCTATTTTATTGCCCATCGAATCGGACAAACAGTTGGGCTCTTCATACAGACGTGAGTGAAGACCATTGCAATATGGGATCAACTTTTTTCTCACAAACATTACAACTAAAGTTTAAACAATTATTTCAGGTCACAGGAAATTTGTATCATTCCTGTGGGCTAATTGTAGTTCATTTACAATGTGTTGACTATATTATAACTTTTGAGTCCTCGTGTCATACATTAACAGATTCTAGTGATGAGAAATACATTTCCCAAATATATATACTGTTTATAGTCATCACAATTCAGTCGATTTATCGTTTTAGTGAAACTATGTTTTGTGTGTTTTGTCACAAAAATACTCTATAATATGATATAATATGGTGTATAATATAATGAGTTCATGTCCTGTGATACTTGAGTGATAGTAGAGAGCATAGGAGGCAGAAGCACCAGTTTAACCATATATTCCATTTGCTATTCATCCTGGCTATGGATGATGCCGTGTCTCGCACTGGTAGGTATGCATCAAATATAATTCAATTTATTCTTAAGAATACAATTGGTTTTGATTTGTTTGTGTTTATATAAATTTAATCTGAGATTCGCTTTAAAATTGAGATAACAATCATAAATAGGGAGAGAATTGAATTGACTGATAAAATATAAATGTAATGAAAAATGAATTCGTTTCCATTGAAATGGAAATCTAGTCTATATTTACATAATATTATTATTTGAATGATTATATGATTTAATTTTATCGAATGGAAAAGTCTGTCGAAAATACAAAGTTCGCGATCTTTGTCACAAAAATCAATTGTATTTTATATATAATATTTGATATTTGAAGAGCGAATTCAATTCCCAGAATAGGATTGCATTGTATTGTGGAGTGTATTATATGTATTATATTTGGGTTTATATAATAAAGACATTCAATACCTTGGCTTAGATTTTCGCTTATATGAAGACCCGAGTCCTTCAGCTTGACTTCTGCTACGGCCAGCGCCTCGTTGCTCATCGTATACATCCGAGATATGGTGGCCGTACACCTCAATCGCATGTTATTCCCATTACGGAAGTGCTATTCATACATACAGTATATACACCAATTATACAGATAATATACATTTTCTATACATATTCTCAATGCGAACATACTTTGCAAATGATTAAATGTAACTATCATTTAAATATATTTATATAGAAATCGTGCATATGTTTTGTCCATTTATTCATTTATTTAGCACACAATGACTGGTGACTAACCTTTTCGTTGGCAATAAATTTGAGACTCAAACTACTGGTCTCGAGTCCATCGGAATGGAGTGTTGTTGAGTACATCGTCTCGTATTCACTGCCAGTCTGTGGCAAACATTTAGAAAAGTTTCGATTAATATATGATTAATATATGAAACATGTTTTCAATTATGTAAAGACATGTATTGATGTATTGATATGAAATGTTTGGTTAATATAAGGTAACACTTACTTCTTGATCGTTAATATACCTGAAGTTTATGACGAGATAACCATTAAATCGATGATATAAAGAGAGGAGAAATAAATTAAAAGTAATAAAAATTTA
>CAJPVJ010002269.1:0-13529 GCA_905397405.1 Oppiella nova
GTGTCGATGACTACAACTGGTCCTCATTCAAGCCCATGTCCTTTCAATTGGAAAAGTTATGTCAATACATAAGAAATAATACATTGCATCGATTGCGACACAATTGCGGACGAATTGAATTAGTGGGCTGTTCTCAGGGCGCTCTGCTCATGAGGGGTCTCCTATGGGACACATGTCTGGACACAGTTGTGCCCAAAATTGACAAATTGATCACTTTTGGAGGACCTAATAGTGGCATCTTTGGCATCCCTGACTGCAATCAACTCAATTCTCACAATCGCATAATTATGATGGGTTGCAATCTATTGCAGTCAGCCCTCAGCACCTCCAAGACGGGTCCATCTGTTTTCGATGTTTTCATATATGGCTTATCAAATGTATTATCATTTTCTTCGTATTGGAATTCTCCCACAAATCCATTTCAAAAAACCACTTTCTTATCTGAAATTAATAATCAAAATTCAAATCAAAATAATAGTAAATATTTGTCGAATAAATTAAAGGGTTTAGTATTGGTATCATTTGAGAATGAATCCACAGTTTTGCCACCAATTAGTGCATCATTTGGTTATTGGGACCAAACGGCAGTCTCTTATATACCTTATTCTCGGACAGAATTATATCAAAATGATTTAATTGGTTTACGGACTTTAGATGAAAACAATTTGCTTACTTTGAAAACTATTCGTAATTCTTCGCATATGAATATTCCTTTTGGTTTTACAAATAATGAATTTCTTGATTATATTAAATAAATTTTAATTATTACAGTATTTAACTACTTTATAAATTATCACTAGGTTCTACAATAGGTGATCAAATTGATAATAAATATAATTAATAAAATTTTATTTTGTTTAAATATTCAGCTTATTTATTCAAAACTTATAAATAGATTTGTCAAATTCTCACTATATACTGAAAAACAGATTTTGTAAATACTAAAATAAATAAAGTAAAGAGGTGCATTCAATTTTGTGTTATTATTTAGATTATTAATAAAATGTTTCATTTTCTACCCAACCGTTGGGATACCGTCTTAATAGAAATCTTCTTAATTCATCAAAAATAATCATTAAAATAGCGAAAGGTATGGAACAGAACCACCAGTACAATCTATAGATTAGTATGTTAAAATTGTATATTATATTTAGATGATTAAAACATGACATCACTTTAATGGATACAAATTGATGCCTCTGTCGAGTCCGGGACAGTAGGATAGGAATACAGCCAAACCCAACTCAAAAAATAACGAGAAAGTCAACACATCGTTCCTGTTTAATAAAATAATACCATGTTAACAATACCATGAAACAATATTTAATGTTATTGTAATGAACAAAAAATTTTTAAAAATTACTTCATTTTTTGTTTTATTATTGAAATTCTTCGGGTTTTACAGCAGATAAGTGCCGACCATTTAGTGATGACAACGGCTGCAAAGAAGGCCGTATGACACGTATATTCCAGTGCTTTTCGCCTATTATATGTCTGTTTGAACATTCAATTCATTCATTAATCAAATGTTGTTTTCTATTAATAATGCAAACATTTTAATCAATTCTCAATACTAACTTAATACAGGTATATATTTATAAATTTTTATAAATAATACATTTAATTTACTATTTAGCATAACAGTGTTATAATAGTTGAACACATACCCATTCCTGACCATATGAATCCATTAAATCATTGATAGCCATAGAATCCCAAAGCTTTCTTATGCCTAACAAATAACTTAAATTGAAACCATTCTCATTCATAATTACTAAATAAGTGAACAGTCCTCCAAAAAGTTCAAAGACTCCCAATTGAGCATATGATAGAAATAAAAGTCTAGGAATTAATTATATTTAGCGTATAATAAATTTATTTTATCATTTTAATTACTCACCTTTTATTAACTAACTTATTAATTATAGGATCTCTTGGTTTGTATTTCATGATATCATATTCTGGGAATTCATACGCCAAAGAGATGGCAGGTATCATATCAGTAATCAAATCAATGCATAATATTGTTATTGAGCCCAAAGGCAACGGAATGTCTATCAATAGGTATAAAAGAAATGGACAAATAATAGGAGTTTTTGAAGACAATGTGTAGCAAATGGATTTCTTCAAATTATCAAATATAACTCTTCCCTCTTCTATTCCCGACACAATCGACGCGAAGTCATCGTCAAGGAGTATGATATCTGCCCTCTGCTTACTCATATCACTTCCAGTCATTCCCATCGCTATATGGATGTCCGCGTTTTCAAACACGTCTCCTCCAGTCACGGCGTTCACAGATTTCTTATTTCTGCAGCACTTAATCAGTCTGTTAAACAAAATCATACATAAACTTATTGATCAATTAATTTAATTTGCTCGTTATAAAAATCGTTTAATAATATAAATCTCAAATTACTTAACTTGACTTTTGGTTGGGAGTCATTCTGGCGAACACTATATTCGTATCACTACTTAATATATGATTCAAATGCTGATTAATTTGCTCGTTATAAAAATCGTTTAATAATATAAATCTCAAATTACTTAACTTGACTTTTGGTTGGGAGTCATTCTGGCGAACACTATATTCGTATCACTACTTAATATATGATTCAAATGCTGATCACTTAGCCTTTGAAACTGTGTTCCAGTGATTACAGGAGATGTGAATTCATCGCTACAATACGGTATTCATTACTTTTAGCAAATGGTTGACAAAATTAAATTATCATTTTATAATCATTGCATACTTTTCGTGAATATCTCGTACACCAAATCTATAGTTTTCATCCATAGTTTGTTTGTCATCCGGGATAATTCCGACAGCTGTGGCGATAGCTTTGGCAGTGATTGGGTGATCGCCGGTAATCATTATGATCTTGATTCCAGCGCTTCTACATTTGTGTACCGAATCGGGAACTGAAGCTCGCGGAGGATTATTAAGAGATATTAAACCAACAAATCTCAAGTCTTTTGTCGGATAATTCTCTAATTCGTAGTCAAAAGTATAATCCGTTGGATATTCATTATATGGAAGATATGTATCACAAAATGCTATAAAAAGAAAATTTTATGTCTTATTAAATGTTGACATATTGAGAATAACAAACCAATAACACGCTCTCCAAAACTGCCAAATTCTTCAAGAATATGTTTGAAATATGATTTGTATTTGTGATCAAATGGTCTAATTTTGCCCATAACTAGAATTGTGGAGCACCTGTCAAATATCACTTCAGGCGCTCCTTTCATACATAACCAAAAACCTCCACTAAATTTGTTTATAGTTAGCGAATGTCTTACATTAGAATTAAAAAGAATCTCAAAAATTTTGGGATATTTTAGACGATAACTCTCTACACAACCGATTATTATTTCCATATATTTAAGTAATGCCACATCCGTTGAATTGCCAATTGCTTCTCTGATTTAAACAAAACAAATTTGTTACCAAAATGTTCAATTCAATAATACAGACCTTTTTAGAGGTGGAAGGCTAGCCTGAGCTGCACTGAACTCAGCCTTATTGCAAAGACAAGCAATTCTGATGAGTGCCCTCCACGCCGGCGAATCCAAATCCGCTTTGTAGCCTATAAGTGCTAACTGTTATCAAATATGATTTGATTGTATAATATGAAAACTTAAATACCATCTGAATGTCTGTAGAAGTTTTCCGAATTGATTACAGAATTATTGGCCCAAATGTGTGATACAATCATACGATTCTGGGTTAAAGTTCCCGTCTTCATGGAATCGCACAATTAATTAATGAATTTCACGATTTATTTTGTATTTTTGTTTTGTACAATATATACGAGTTTAGAGACTGTTTTGTTTCCAGAGATTTAAATCCAATTGCTTTGGTTTTGTAATAATGTCTATAATAAATTATTTCTTACCTTATTAGTGATTATCGTTGAAGTGAGGCCTAATGTCTCCACAGTTTCATAATTAGTAACCAAACAGTTCTTTGAAGCCATCCTTTTTGCAGCCAAACTCAAGACTACAGATAGTGTTGGGAATAAACCCTCCGGTATTTGTGCCACAAATAAAGCGATCATAAATATAATGGCGTTAAGCCATGAATAGCCAATAGTGTACGATAGGACTAAATGAAAAATAATTCATTGAATGTTTCATAGACATAAAATTTCATAACGTTTTACTCGACAGAATTACGCCGATAAATAGGGAAACGGCAGTTATTATGCGGATAAAAAATGTAATATCTTTGTTAAGCAAACTCTCGGATGATTTTTTAGTGGATTTTGTTTGATAATAGTTGGCCAACAAATGAGACATTAATGTATGATCGCCAGTTTTGATGACAATTCCCTGAGCAGTACCTGAGAAATCTTAATAATGGTATGATTTGGAAAAAACTCATTTAAAATGCAAACCTTCGACACAATTAGTTGAGAAGAAAATGAGATTTTTTGTTAGAAAAGGATTGGTATTCGTGCACTCATTTGACCGCAAGAATGGCTCATTATTTCCCGTCAATAACGGGTTGACACACTTTAATCCATGAGATTCTGTTATCCTAATGTCTGCGGGAACTCTATCCCCGGCCTGTATCTCAATGAGATCCCCGACCACTATTTCATTGACGTGACACCTCAACTTAGAGCCCGCCCTAATCACTGTCACATATCGGGGTATTAAATCTCGAAATGTTATAAAAATGTTTGCACTCTTGGCCTCCTGATAATAACTAAAGCACCCTGATATCGTAACAGCACCCGCCAGAGCACAGCCTAAGTACAGCTAATGAATGATTAATTAGAAAAATGAGAGAATTACACAATAATTACACAATAATTACAGAATAATTAGAAATTTGAATGAAATAGCGCTCACATCGTCGGGATGGGCGTCCACTGAACTCTCATATGTTTCTGTTATATAAGTTATAAAACACAGGAGCGAACCGACCCATAAGAAACTATTGAACCAATCGAATAAGTTCTTAATAAATCTGATCCACTCTCCCGTCGCTATATTTGTTGTCACAATATTTGGGCCATTAGTTGAAAGTATTTGTTTGGCTGCCACTGGACTCAAGCCCTTTAATTATGTGAATTATGTTGACATAAAAATAAATATAAAATTTATTTAGTGCAGTTATGAAATGCATACATGTGTTCAAGTTAGCAATACTGTACTGTAATTGACATACTGTATCCAAATTGGTGTTGAGGGTCGCGCATAGTTTGGACACTGACATGATGTGGTCCTCCATTTCCACTTCACGACTAATTTTCTCCAATTCATGCTTTCGCTTCTCATTTAACTTTGAATTCATGATCCGATTTCTATGTCTCTTCCAATTGTCAGCAATGGTGTGAATCTCATTCATTATACTCTAAGATTATAATTACTTTTTATTTGTATGATTAGAAATGTACACATCATTACCACTTCCGTCGACATAATTATATTGAGTACTACTGTTAATCTGTTAATATATAATCTGAGTAAACAATGTCTGAAGAATGTCTTGACAATGAGTTAACAAAATTGTCAAATTGTCATTTCGTAAGAATTTTACATGTAATGCAATACAGCAATGACTTATTGATAAATATTTCAATTAACTCACATTTATTTAATACTTATTCACAAATTTGGTTTAAAACTTTAAATATAATACGGTACTATAAATTTTTGAAAATAGTTAATCAAAACATGTTTAAAATTGAAATATATTTATTATTCTCAAAGTGAGAATTTAGTAAAAAATATTTTACTATTAAATGATGAGTACAAATCAAATCCTATTTACAAAGTTTTTAACAATTAAAAATGTGTCTCATTTTCATACAAATAGGGATTTGTTGTATCACGAGATTAGCCAAATGCCCTATAATTCAAATTTAATGCCAATTTATAAATGAGTTTAATTTTTGTTAAATTTGTAATCAATTTGTATTCTTCGAGTGATTCAATCAAATGGCGGACAGATCTGAAGATAATCCCGAAGGCTTTAAAGTGGGCAACAAATTCATTGTCACCACTTATATAGCCAAAGGTGAGTAGGAAGGGAGGGGTGACTCTTAGTCTATATGTTCTGAATGGTTGTCCTCTTAGGATCGTTTGGGAAGATATACAGAGGAAAGAACATCAAGACTAACGAAGAGGTGGCCATCAAACTGGAGCCCCAGGATGTAGACCAACCGCAACTGGTATTAGAATTTGCGTTCTATAGGAAACTGAAGGCCGAGGGAACGGCACCTCAAAGAGGAATTCCAACTATCTTTACGTTCGGACCGTGCGGTACATATCACGCACTGGTTATGGATCTGTTTGGGCCCTCCATTGAGAACGTACACAAGGAATGCGGCCTTAAATTCAGTCTCAAGACAACCATTTATCTCGTGAACCAAATGCTGGAACTCTTTGAGTATTTTCACGGAAAAGGACTCTTATATAGGGATACAAAACCAGACAATTTCCTGTTCGGACGGTCGGGTACTAAGAACTATATGGTGGTCCACATCACAGATTTAGGTCTCTGTAAGGAGTATTTGGACGACGAGGGAAAACACATCCCAATTGTGAGGGGAAAAGGTGTGATCGGAACCGTGCGCTATATGTCACTCAATAACCACAGGGGTATCGAACAGTCCCGTCGCGATGATATGGAGGCATTGGGCTATATGTGGGTATTCCTCCTGAAAGGCGAGTTGCCATGGATGGGCATACAGGAGAAAAATCGTGTAGAGAAGTATAGAATGATTGGCGAGAAGAAGAAGAAGACCAGTCCTGAGGTCTTGTGCGCTGATTTGCCACAAGAGTTCTGTAAATATCTGAAGGAAGTGCGAGAACTGGACTTCGACGCCGAACCCAAATACAAAGAATACCTCAAAATGTTTAGTCGTTTGTTTAAGAAAAGTGGTCTCACCAACGATAAGGTCTACGATTTTGACCAAAATCATAAGCAACTGACTAAATGATTTCATAAATGCCATTCAATACAGTGACTTATTTCGTATATTATATTATAATGTGATTTATATATAAAAATACTATTATTTATTACTTAATGTTGAATTTAAAAGATTTTTATAAAATACTGCCCATTAAACTGTAAAACTTTTTTGATCTATTGTTATAAGGATTTGACTTCAAATGAATAATTAAGTTATCAGGGAAATGAAATAAGAGCTAAATTCCTTTAAGTTTTATTTATCCCTATTTGGTTTAGTTTTTTGTAGAGTGTCTATAAATGGTATAAATCATATTTTTGTGCACATTTATATTTTGCTATAATAATTATTATAAACAAAAATAGCATAACTTACAGATTATAAATATTCAATGAGTGAAGTAGTGTCAAATTGTCAAAAGTGATCTAGGAATATTATGCTGTTTAAAATATGGGTACTTAAAAATATTTTTAAAATTGACTATTAGAGTGAAGCAATGTTTATTTGTGCATAATTTATCATTTTTAATTACAATTTAATTTAAATTAAATCTAAAAATCAAATATCAGCCATTCAATACAGTGACTTATTTCGTATATTATATTATAATGTGATTTATATATAAAAATACTATTATTTATTACTTAATGTTGAATTTAAAAGATTTTTATAAAATACTGCCCATTAAACTGTAAGACCTTTTTAATCTATTGTTATAAGGATTTGACTTCAAATGAATAATTAAATTATCAGGGAAATGAAATAAGAGCTAAATTCCTTTAAGTTTTAGTTATCCCTATTTGGTTTAGTTTTTTTTGTAGAGTGTCTATAAATGGTATAAATAATATTTTTGTGCACATTGATATTTTGCTATAATAATTATTATAAACAAAAATAGCATAACTTACAGATTATAAATATTCAATGAGTGAAGTAGTGTCAAAAGTGATCTAGGAATATTATGTTGTTTAAAATATGGGTACTTAAAAATATTTTTAAAATTGACTATTAGAGTGAAGCAATGTTTATTTGTGCATAATTTATCATTTTTAATTACAATTTAATTTAAATTAAATCTAAAAATCAAATATCATTTAGAAAGAATATTTGATTTGAATATTATGGTTGGTGATGTAATTCGTAAACACTATTGCCTTAAATAGCATTCTGGGAATCAGTTAGAATTCCCTTTCCGTATATGTTAGCCTAATATGATTTTCTGACTCAATACTGATGTAATGCATTGCAACAGTTAATTCAATTCTGTGCACAACACTACTTATATCATATAATATATAGCTGTTGGTAAGAAAGTTTACAAATTCTGTGTTGAATTCAGGGATAAAGAATCCGCAAATACCCTGAATTATAGTATTTATATAGCGTTGGAGTCGAAAGGTTCTAACATTTAAAAGTTGAGATCTGTTCAAACAGTTGCGATAATATCGTAGCAATTCTTGCTTCAATTCTTTGCTAAATACATATTTCACTTCATAAAGAATTGTGAACAAAATTATGGATTGTCTGACAAACCCTCAGAATATCGACAATTTGGCTCTAGTTCTTCACGAGAAAGAAGATCTACGACTACAGCAGTGGCCCATTCAAGACAAACTCGAACCAAATGGTAAAACATCCTTTATATCCATAAATATCTTTAAATATCCTGGATCTTTAAATATCCATAAATACCCATTTGTTTGCTTTATTAAACAGAATGTTTACTTCAGGCGCATAGGTGTGTATGACTTCCCGTTCATTATTTAAACAAAAATTTATTTTTATTCCTTCAAGTGTTACACTTTATCTTAACTTTATCTTGAAATTAATTAATAAGTTTTTATATTGTCTGGAACTTAAAGTTGTGGTATTTGTGGCACAGATATTACACTATGGAAAAAAGGTATATAAATATCTGAATAAATACCTAAATTTATAAATAAATAATTACTCTTTGTTTGAATATTTATCTGAAAAGGATTTGTCGCCGATTTTGTGGTTAGAAAGCCATATGTGTTAGGACACGAACCATCAGCACTGGTAGTTGCCGTTGGCAAGGATGTGGATAACCTGAAACCAGGGGATAGAGTGGCTGTAGAGCCGGCACTTCCATGTCTGCAGTGCGAGTTCTGTCGCAGCGGTCGATACAACTTATGTCCGCTCTCTAACCAACAGTCCCATGGCTTACCGCCCGCTGATGGATGTCTTCGCAGATTTTATGCACACAGAGCCGACTTTTGCTATAAGTAAGTGACAGTTTTTAATGAAATTCTATATTTCTCACTGATCATTTTGTTTCCTAACACACTCATTACAAGTTTGAAATAATAATTTAATTTTTATTTAAATTCAAACTAACTAATTGTACATGATTAGATACATTATTGATTCATTTCAAATATTAGGGGTATGCAAAAGTTTTCATAGGTAGAATATAATCAGTAAAAGTTCATTTATTTTTCAACCAGATAATTTAAATAAAAAATATAAATATGAGAAACATGGTTTTTAAGTCTTTATAGCCTGCCTAAGTTATAATTTTATGTGAGCACCGGTATCATAACACAGGTAGTTTTTGTAAAATGTGCTATAACTCAAAAACTATCAGGCTTATCTCTGCCAACGATACGCCATTTGAAAGAGAATTAATAATTAGGAAATACATTAAAATTTATTTGATCTATATATCAATACCAACAGGACAGGGAGGGCGGGTAGCTTCAAATAATTGATTTTTAAACAATGATAGAATTAGGACTATTAGTGATAGAGAAAAGTTGTTTGGTGGAAAATGTGCAGGATTAAATTCTCTATCGATCCATAAAGTGAAAAATATTCTGTGGATTTGGGGCACCGGGAGGAAAGGGTGTTTTTATTATTATTTTTATAAATGGACTTGTAAAATATCTAATTAGTGCATCAAATAGAGCTAAATAAACTAACAAATTGTGCATTTTAAATTTTTAAAATATCTCCCTATATAACTATTCTAGGTCATTTCAAAATTCCATTATTTATTGTACATTTACAAATATATTTACAAATATTTGTAAATTAACAATAAATAATGGAACTTTAAAATGCCCTATAAATGTTATATAGCAAGATATTTAAAAAATTTAAAATGCATTATTTGTTAGTTTTTTAGCTCTATTCGATGCACTAATTACTTAAATAAAATTGATACAATTAAATTGAAAACGGTTTATATTGTAATGTTTATATTTTTGAATACAGTAACATAATTGATTTTGATATTTTTGATTTAATTTGCTGAATGGGTGTGGATATATTATATTTGAATAAAATCTTAGAATGAAATGAATTATAATTAGGAAAATATAAATCTAAAATTAATTAATATAATTGTTTGTGTTTATATTTTGGGATAGGTTGTAATAGATTTAAAAAAATAAAAATACATATTAATAACAAACAATATTGTCTAATTTACATTCAATCCAATAGGTGTGGTGTTAATATTGGGTTTAATATAATTTGAATCAAATCATTTATTGCAAATATGATACTATATTTCATCGAAATTCAATGTATATTTTGAAGTAACATCTTTTTAAAAACAATTCTAGTTTCAATTTAAAAACCCATTAAACAGATATTAGAGTTATTTATAGATTAATTATCTAAAAATGCATTAACACCAAAATTCTGCATAAAGATCTAAATCTAAATATTCAAATACCATAATTCAAATGTGAATACATTGTATTGAACTGACTTTATATAAATGAATACTAAATTGCTTTAGACTTCCGGATAACGTATCCTACGAAGAGGGAGCACTGGTAGAAGCTCTGGCAGTTGTGGTACACGCTTGCCGTCGAGTGGACGTACATGTGGGCCATCAGGTGCTGATCTGTGGTGCGGGACCAGTCGGAATTATGAGTGCTTTGTGCGCCAAAGCATTCGGGGCAACAAAAGTATTCCTCACAGACATCAATGAAAGTCGTCTAAAACTGGCGTCTGGTAAGTGTATGTTTGGTATTTCATTGGCTGAGAGTCTGATTGTCTTAATTTTGTAAATAATTTTTTGTATTAATAATAAATAACTTTATGAATCCCCGAATCAAAGAGTTGGGCGCCGACGGAGTCTTCGTAATTGNCGGGATCGTTGGATTGGGGGCTGATTCACGTATACCATTAAGTTCTGCAGCCATGAGGGAAGTGGATTTGATTGGTGTCTGTCGTATCAAAGACGAGTCAGTTTAGACATTCAGTGAATTTTGTCTACATTACTAATTTGCTTAATCTATCGATAGCTATGAATTGGCGATACAATTGATATCAAGTGGTAAACTCAATGTTAAGCCATTGATAACACATAAGTTTCAAATCGAAGAAGCGATCGAAGCGTTCAATCTATTGAGAAGTGGTGCCGAAGGAGTGGTCAAAGTCTTGATTCAGTACTAACTCAACAATTTAACGCAATTTAATTAAGTATTATTGAATATAAGTTTCAAATCGAAGAAGCGATCGAAGCGTTCAATCTATTGAGAAGTGGTGCCGAAGGAGTGGTCAAAGTCTTGATTCAGTACTAACTCAACAATTTAACGCAATTTAATTAAGTATTATTGAATATTAAATAACATGTTAACTCTAACCAAAGTTACCATATATCGTATACCAGTATTATACAGTACTACAGTACCAAGTCCACTTATTCATGTTATTCTATGCCTTATAAGTTGCTATAAGTTTATGTCCGACTTATTTCTAATATTACTTATATCTTATACATTATGTAATGTGTTTTGTAAAGTGTTTTTGAAGTCATTAAAAAAGTTGTGAACAATTAAACTAAGTTTTGTCACCAAGTTCTTTACTTTTCATTTATTCCTTAGTCTAGTGAGAGTTCACAGGAGGTTCCCTATTATGTGATGACAATCGAGTGACACCATCTCATAATATATAACATATGTATTATATTCCGTATAATATCTGTCTATTATCTGTCCATTTGTATCATTCAAATCCGTATTAATAGTAATCATTGAATTGAAGGACAAACTATCAGATGATGTGATTCTCAATAATATATAACATATGTATTATATTCCGTATAATATCTGTCTATTATCTGTCCATTTGTATCATTCAAATCCGTATTAATAGTAATCATTGAATTGAAGGACAAACTATCAGATGATGTGATTCTCACCACAACTGCAAACCGCTTCACAAATGCTTATCTCAAACACACAATACGTTACTCACAAGCAGTTGGTGTTCACTTCAAACCAATGCTTTCCAACCAAAAGGGGGATATTTGATGGCAATAATAGTGCCGTTATTTGTGACCATAATTAAGGAAATATATATTGGTTTGTGAACTGATTGTGAAGTGAATTGAAATCACAATTAATATAAGTTTGTGTGAAATGTCGGGACAATTGCTTACGAAAGCCATTCAATCGCTCAAAAGCAAAGAGTTTCGTTCATATCTATGCAGGTATGGTATGGTATGGTATGACTGAGGAGGACATGCATTCACTCATGTCTTCACTCATGTCTTCATTCATGTCTTCACTCATGTCTTCATATGACTGACCACTCATCCCATACTGTCTTTCTCTTCCTATGCCTTCATTCGCCGCAATTGTCTTCTCATCGGACAGTACTGTAAGTCTTAAACATATGATCAATGCTTTCATCACATGAATTCATTTATTTATATCTGTATTCAATGGAAATAGCATTTCTGGGGCCCCGGTATGTTACCTGTCATATGAGTGACCATTGCTGATGACTAATTGCTTGTTATCTAATCCATGGACTGGAATCAGTGGCCAATTGGGGGATACCTATCGCGGCCATCGCGGACATCAAGAAAGATCCGTCTTTTATTAGCGGCAAAATGACAATCGGTTTGATTAGCAATACTAATGGTGTATATGATTGACAGTAATTGTGGTCCATTTGATCCCATATATAGCTCTTTGCGTATATTCCCTGCTGTTCATGAGATTTGCGATACGAGTGAAGCCAACAATCGGTTTGATTAGCAATACTAATGGTGTATATGATTGACAGTAATTGTGGTCCATTTGATCCCATATATAGCTCTTTGCGTATATTCCCTGCTGTTCATGAGATTTGCGATACGAGTGAAGCCAAGAAATATGTTACTATTTTCGTGTCACTTCACCAATGAAGTGGCACAAGTGGTCCAGGGGTGCAGACTTGTCAATCATGAATACCTCACCCCTTCCACTCCCACCCCATGAAATCTCTCTCTAAATCTCTTGTTATATGAAATTCTAGTAGAAATTACGAGTAATTTATTAATTAAATTATTATATAATTAAATCTCAATCACACTTTTAGACATTGTTTTTATTTTTATTTAATTCAGAAATTGTTAAACCATTAGATTTAGTGATAATACAATTACCGGTAATCAGACTTTGATATTAAATTTAATTATTATCTCAAAGTTGTTTGATTTTATCTATAACCAATTTTTGGTTTGTCATACAATTGTGATTTAACGCTAGTTTTGAAATAAAGATCACTTGAAAACATTACTTTCATACAGTAATACTTGTCATCACCGGTTAATTAGACTACTTTTGAATG
>CAJPVJ010002270.1:0-13527 GCA_905397405.1 Oppiella nova
AACTTGTCCAATTTCAGGTAAATGTTGTGTACCACTACTTGATGGTCCAATATTAGCATACACATTTTTACCATGATTCTCATAATTATTAGCACTGGTTCTACATTTGCCACATATGAATGGCTTTGTGCGCCCATTAATTTGAGCAAAAACCAAATGTGCCGTTGAATACATAAATAATTATTTCATAGGTGGTGTATTTAATAAGAAACCCGTCCGTAAGCGCCCCGCGACTAATGGAAATATGGCACAAAATGTATTGCAAGAGTTTAGAACAACTGGTATTCAATCTGCCGTAAAAATTGCAGCACAATTTAAAATTAGCCACAGATCTATTCTACGGATACTTCATGCAAATAACTTTAATCCATATAAGATGAGAATAGTGCAAAAATTATATGGTATTTTATACGAGAACGGCAAACATATACCAAACGAACGATATGTCAATGCGATCATGAGGTGCCGACACGCCATACGATATTTATTTTATTTTTATTTTAGGCGATGATTATGACCGAAGATTGGAATTTGCTAACTGGGCATTGGAATTTATTGAGGATAAGCCTGAAGTGTTAAAATCATTTATATTTAATGATGAGGCGATATTTTATCTAAATGGTCATGTTAACCGACAAAATACCAGATGGTGGTCAGACACTAACCCTCATTGGCATGAAGAAGTGAATACTCTGAATGATCCCAGAGTTATGGCCTGGGCTGGTGTATGGGGTGATCACATCATTGGACCATATTTTTTTGAAGGCTCAGTTACTGGCGCTTCATTTACAAAAATGATGGAAACCCAGGTAAATATTTTGTATGTTATACGAGAACGGCAAACATATACCAAACGAACGGTATGTGCGATCATGAGGTGCCGACACGCCATACACTTCAATAAAATGGTTTTAGATAATCCTTTCTTAGAAATGATGGAACAAATGACTAAAATTATTTATCATTTTAGGTTTTACCACAAATCCGAGAAATGGAAGGGTTTGATGAATCAGTCTTTGTATGTGATGGTGCTCCAGGTATAAAATAAAAACTGTTTTAATCTTTTATAACTCTTTCAATTCCAGGTCACTTCTCAATCCTTGCCCGTAATTGGTTGGAAACTAATTTTCCATTTAGATGGATTGGACGGGAAGGCTCTCTACACTTTTGGCCAGCAAGGTATGCATATAAATGTCAATATATTCCAGAATATGAGACAAAATAATGAATATTCTTTAGGAGTCTGAATGTAGGCCAGAATTGTAGTACCTATCAGTATTATGCTTAAACCTGCCATTGCATACCAGGGTGATACTAGACATGCTTTAATGATAAATGTAGAGCTTTTGGCAAATGTTTGCTAATATTTCCCCTGAAGAGTGACTGAAGTTTTCTTATTCTTGATGTCATTCATGAGTAATTTGATGATAATTATACTCATTTACAGATCACCTGATTTGATGGCCCTTGATTTTTTTGTCTGGGGCTTTGTGAAAAGCAGTTTATACTCAACCACTTAAAGACGCAGAAGATTTAAAAATTGCAATTAAACAAGCATTTGAGTTAATCACTCCTGAAATGCTTAATAATGTGCGCAATTCATTCGTAAAGCGATTGCAACACATTATTGTTACCGAAGGTACACACTTTGAACATTTACTTTAAAACAACGCAATTCTGAACTTTTTTTAATAGTTTAATTGTATTCATAATAAAATTTATTTTCCATAAAATTATATTTTTTAGTGAACAGAATCTCCGCTTTTCTTATTCTTGACTCCAATTCCGGTATTTTATAAATCATGTGATTATTGGATACAATTATCTCTAAAATAAAACCCTTAATTAAACACTAGTAAAACTTTATAAAAGTTTGCCAAACTACTTTGTTTATTTACGCACGCGTTATCATGATTTCTATAACATTATGAGTATAGGAAATATCCTAAAAGCACTCTTTTGGGCTGTCAACTGCCTAGCGCTTATCACTGTATACTGATAGACACAAAATATTTGATTAACCACAATATGCTGGCAATAATCATGTATTTTATTGATACAAATGTTAACAGTATTACAAGTGTATAATGTAATTGTATTATACAATATTAACATTAATACCACTATTTATAACGTAGTTATAATACCTGTGTCCACCATATTGTCATTATATTTAAGATATCTATTTGAAATAATTTATAAAATACTTAAATTAATAAATAACCATGATACTAGTACAATAACATACTATTATTTTAAGTCATCAATTGAATGAATGCCATCAAATTAATTGTGATTTATTTTTAAAAATTTCTACTTATTTATTATATAAGTTTTGTTTCAAATTTTTGTGAATATTAATTGAAATCAATTATTAATGTTAATAATAGTTATCGGTGCTTGAATTCATTTATTCAAATGTCTTATGATTTCAATAATTATCCGATTTGTGAGAAAATATCCGAAGATTTAAAACAATGCATTCAATTATTTCATGTGTTTGATGACTTGTGGGGATATAACATACTGTTTGTGACATTTGATGATCTCGTATATGGATTGGGATCTAATAGGTTTGGTCAGCTTGGGTTAGGACACTGTAATAACGTTGAAGAACCGGTAGAAGTGATTGAATTAAAGCATCAAAATATACAACAATTTTTCAGAGGATATTACTTTGTATTGGCTGTCAATACAGATCAACAGGTATTTAGTTTTGGTCGAAATTATTTGGGACAATTGGGACGGGATGTGGATAGGGATGGCTATCATAAACCAGACGTCATTTCAAATATTGTTTCAAATGATTTAATTATTACTGAAATATGTTGCGGTAATAATCACACATTAGTGTTGACATCTAAAGGACGAGTATTCGGATGGGGCGATAATAAGTATGGACAAATTGATTATAACAAGGCCAACTTGGTTGTGATATTAAGTCCACTTGAAATAAAATTCTCGATTAAATACAAAATTACTAAAATTAAATGTTATCAATTAAAATCATTTGCCATTACATCTGAAGGTCAGGTGCTTATGTGGGGATATACAGGTCGTTTTACTAATATGAATATAATTCAATTAAAAAATGCATATAATATTCAAAATATTTGTATAAATAATACATTTGTGTATTTGTTATCAAACGATGGATTCATATATTTATACGATTTTCATAACAAACAAATCACAAAAATGAATGAAAATATTAAGTTCACTGAAATCATGCAATTATATTCATGTAATAATATGATACTAATAATAACTGGTTTATCATATAATAAAATATATGAATTTGAATATCCAAATACTATTGAAACAAAATATAAATCGTTTGATGATTACTATTCACATAAATTACATTTGACTGCAAATACATTTATATTTAATAATTTGCAAAATAATAAACAATTGCTAAATACAAATAGAAATAATTTAGGTGTGTATTATGATTGTTGAAATGTTTATAGTTTTATTAATACTATATTTTAATAGAAATTAATTTAGATAATATTTATCAATCAAATTCGGGGTCTTTTAAGAAATCATTTAAAGTGATAAATAAGCTTGGTGAGGGTGCTTATGGACAGGTATACAAAGTTAAACATATAGACAATTATGAAGAATATGCGGTAAAGATATGTAAATTAAAAGGTAAAGTTTATCATTATAAATTTATTAACTATATTAACTTTTTAAAAATAATCTAAAGGTTTATCAGAAAAAAAGAAACAAAATGTTTTGAATGAAACGCAAAGTCTTGTGAAACTTCGGTCAGAATGTGATTCAATACTACTATTCATGGATTGAATGCAATTGTCTTTATTTTCAAATGGAGTTATGTTTAAATAATCTCACAAATTTGTTGGAAACCAAAAAATCATATGATGAATTGATGACTGGTTTTGATTTTAATATATCGTTTGAAATATTCCTCGAACTCACAGAATGTGTGCAATATTTGCACGAAAAGCATATCATTCACAGAGACCTCAAACCGGATAATGTGTTGATTTCAATGGACGGACGCATAAAGAATAAATTTATAATGATAAACTTTACCTTTTAATTTACATATCTTTACCGCATATTCTTCATAATTGTCTATATGTTTAACTTTGTATACCTGTCCATAAAGTTATGTGACTTTGGTTTGGCTAAAGAGGTCGTGAATATTGATTCATATAATATGTCTAAAGTTAACCATACGGCCGATGTCGGTGACCCCGGCATATATCAGGCACCAGAAGCTCAGACTAATGATTACAATCACTTGATTGATATCTACAGTCTATCACTTATTGGGGCTCAATTATTTGGTTTTGCTACATACGATATAATTGACGGAAAGTATGTTTATTGTAGAGTACTATAGTAAAAATTTATTTTAATAGGGTTAATAATTTAATTGTTATAGAATTGATACAATTGGAAAATATAATAATAATTTGAATGACTTTTGTATTAAAACAAATGAATTATTGGTGTCAATGGCTGTCAATCAATATTCACGAAAAGGTTCAACAGATTGGAGACAAAGACCCGAATGTTCGCACATTTTATCGCAATTGCAGACAATTATTACAAATAAACCCATTATTGATGAAAATGAGTGGAAATTAATTGAATCTAATATTAAAGACGATTATATTTGGAGACTATTTATAAAATCTAAACCAACTTGTTTCATACGAAAGAATAATCAACTTATAAGTATTGATTTGTTTTATTTCAAGTAAAATTTTATAGAAATTTATTGAAAAATTATTTGTCATTTAGACACTGGTCAAATAAATGAGTCGATGGTTGAATTATCCAAAATAAATATAATAGGTAAGAAAACATTTATGCATGTAATTATAATGCATAGAATATCTATACTAGTATACAGTATTTATACACTGTTATATTTATATAAATTTATCTATACAAATTATATGTATAGCTCTTTTTAAAGACACGAATAAATTCCTTCTTGATATACACAAGGAATTTGACACTAATTCGCATTTATCGGTTGAATTTGAATATTTGGACTTTGAAACTTTTGGATTGAAAATAATAAAGCAATCATTCAAAGTGAAAAGTGAATACAGTTCACTAACTCTATGGGAGTTAATTAATAGAAAAAATGAATTTTTCGAAACCCAGACCTCCGTTGACATGATTTGCATTGATTGCTACATATCGTGTGAATTAATGCGAGAACTCATACAATGCCTTCAATATTTACACCACATATGGGAAACAGGAATTCATAAATCATTCAATGATTATGTATTGATTGACACTAATCTAAAGTACGGCAAATGTATCAGGGTAAATACAATATATACACAGAAAAGATATAGAATATCAAGTATACCCGCTACATATTATGAATATTTTCGGGATATTATGATTCAATTATTTGAACCGATGCACAATAAGTATGAAATATTTTTTCCTGATTACCTTAAGTTGTAACAATAATTTTATTTCTACATATATCCAGGATAATTTCTGAAAATATGGAAATTAAAAATAATAAAATTCAAGATTTTCTAAATAATTCCGACTATAAAACTAAAGATATAAGTTATGTAACAGATATGTTGAATGAATTAAATGACATTTTCGCGCATAATATCCGAATAACCGATGAAATGATTTCCACATTTCAAACACACATCCAATCCATGGATTCACGAAAATTTGATTTCAATTTCCTCTATAAATACTTATTAATGAAAACCAATTTAGCCCTAAATATGAATAAAACTTTACTGATAGACAATCCGTTATTAACTAATGAATGGGTTTCGGATAAAGCAATTAAAACTCAAAATATTGTGAGGCCTGCGGCCGTAACCTTTTGTCCCCCAGTGTCTGGGGGCCAACCGATGAAAGCAGCGACACCTGGAGTTTCTAATGCAATTCCATGGGTTGAAGACTTCTATGAGATGTCATTCCTATTATTATCAACGCGTGACTCCCAGTGCCCGACCCCCTCAGCGCCCAATAGTTTTGCTCACATGAGTGACAACACAGTCGAAGATATAATTGATATGATGAGTGACAGTGAGTGTGACCCGGATTACCCGTACGAAGCGGATGATCACGACATTCACGCCGATGTTAACGACGACATTGGAAATGATGGCAAACAAGAGTTGAACTGAAATCTGGAAACAATAGCATTGAGTGCAACGGCGCCAACAAACTGTCGGACCTAATAATAAGTTTAAACTATAACTTGGCCTTGGTCACAATCGTAAAATACAAATGAGCATGTACATTGAAATTTATTATTTAGATTTATTTGTGTCTGATTCTTAATACTTATAAATAAGTTATATTTTACATTTAATATTGAAAAAATAATTAAGATTAAATGTTATGTTTACTAATGATAAACTCAAAAAACTAATAATCTTTACGCTATAGAAATTAAATACACGAATATGGATAATCCAATTCTACTCGACCATTCACAATTTTATATTTAATTTTAAATTTTATACTCCACTATATTGTTAATTGTAATAATTTTTATTGCATTAAAATCTACTATGGTATCTGAGAAACTTATCTATTATGGTTTGTATAGTTTTATCGAATTTTATTATTGTTTGAAATGTTTGTTCAATAAAACAAAGAAAGTTTAATATTTCATAATCTCATAAAAGTAACGTATAACGATAAATACTTGTATTTTTATTAATCACAAAATATTTTAGGCAACAATCATGTATTATATTGTTATAAATGTCAGCAGTATTATATTATTAATATTAATATATATATTATTTTATTATTTTATTTTATTATATTATTAGTATTAATATATATATATTATTTTGAGTAATTATATTATATACACCTTAATAACGATATTTAATTTCAACGTAATTATATTATAATAAATATTGTATTTATTTAGAATATCACATTTTAAGCTCAAATATGTAAAAGTTATAAATATTAATTATGTGTATTATTGAAAGAAATTGTTTATATCCAGTTATTAAGAACGTTAAATATACTTGTACTTGATAATATTAATTGTTGTGAATTATTAATGTAAATAATAGAAATATTATTTTAAATACTTTATTAAAATGTCTTATGATTTAAAAAATTATCCGATTTGTGACAAAATACCTGAAGATATAAAACAATGCATTCAATTATTTTTTGTTTTCGATGACTTCGACGGACATAACATACTGTTTGTGACATTTGATGATATGGTGTATGGGTTGGGATCTAATAGGTGGGGTCAGCTCGGGTTAGGACACAGAAATAAAGTCGAAGAACCGGTAGAAGTGATTGGATTAAAGCATCAAAACATACAACGATTTTTCAACGGATATAACTTTGTATTGGCTGTCAATACAGATCAACAGGTATTTAGTTTTGGTCGCAATAAATGGGGACAATTGGGACGGGATGTGGATAGGGATGGCTATCATAAAGCAGACAGAATTTCATATTTCGTTTCAAATGATTTAATTATTACTGAAATAAGTTGTGGTGAATGTCACACATTAGTGTTGACATCTAAAGGACGGGTATTCGGATGGGGTGGTAATGGTTTTGGACAAATTAATAATAGCAAGGACAAATTTGTTGTGATTTTAAATCCGTCTGAAATAAAATTCCCGATTGAATACAAAATTACTAAAATTAAATGTTATGAATTTAAATCATTTGCCATTACATCTGATGGTCAGGTGCTTATGTGGGGATATACATGTGAATTTAATAATATGAATACAATTCAATTAAAAAATGCATATAATATTCAAAATATTTGTATAAATAATACATTCGTGTATATGTTATCAAACGATGGATTCATATATTCATACGATTTATGTAACAAACAAATGACAAAAATGAATAAAAATATTAAGTTCACTGAAATCATGCAATTATATTCATATAAGGAAAGGAAATCAATAACTGGTTTATCATATAATAAAATATATGAATTTGAATATCCAAATACTATTGAAACAAAATATACATCATTTGATGATTACTATTCACATGAATTACATTTGACTATAAATCCAATTATGTTTAATAATTTGCAATATAATTAACAATTGCTAAATGAAAATACAAATAATCAAGGTGTGTATTATGACGGTTTAAATGTTTATAGTTTTATTAAAATTATAATACATTTTAATATTAATTAATTAAGATAATATTTATCAATCAAATTCGTTGTCCTTTACAAACTCATTTGAAGTGATAAATAAGTTTGGTGAGGGTGCTTAATGACAATTTTGTTTCATACGAAGGAATAATCAGAAAATAAGTTTTGGTATGTTTTATTTCTAATAAAATTTTAAGTAAATCTATATGAAAATTATTTTTTCATTTAAATCCTGGTGAAATAAATGAGTCGATGTTTGTGAACTGTAATTGGTTTGATGGTTCATTTAAACATACATCTTCAGGACATGTATTTAAATTATCCACAATGAATATGCCAGGTAAGAAAACATTTATGCGTGTAATAATAACGCATGTAATATCGATACTAGTATACAGTATTTATACCATGCAACATTTATATATTTATTTATCTATATAATTTATATATATAGCTACTCTTAAAGACATGAATAAATTAATTGTTAATATAAACAAGGGATTTGACACTAAATCGCATTTATCGGTTGAATATTACAACTTTTGGATTGAAAATAATAAAGTATTCATTCAAAGTGAATATAGAAATAGTTCACTAACTCTACGGAAGTTAATTAATAGAAAAAATGCAATTTTCAAAACCCAGACCTCTGTTGACATGATTTGCATTGATTTCTACATATCGTGTGAATTAATGCGAGAACTCTTAGAATGTCTTAATTATTATCAGAAAGTGTGGAAATTATTAGATAAATGGAATATAAACGATGAATATATTTTAATTGATACTATTATAAAGTATGGCAGAATTATTAGGGTAGACACAGGCTGTACTCCATGTACGAGGAACAATAGAGGAACAATAGACCTTTCATTTGAGCCCTTAATCGGTCCAATCGGTTGAGAAACACAAAAGTTGTGAAGGGTCAAAGTTCACCAATTTTGCCAAAATGTACAGGATGCAGCAATAATTTGGGAAAATCTTAGAAAAAATCTTGGAAAATTTTTAATATTTTATTTTATTTAATCAAAGTTTCTAAATAATTATCAATTGAATGGAGTTTTGCTATTTAATGGATAATATTTTGAAATTTCAATGAATAGTTTGTTTTTAAATTTATAATTTAATTTTGTGTTTGAATTCAATTAGTTTATATAATTATAGATTATTAATTTCTGAATATTGTAATTATGAAAATTTATCATTATGTTTTTAAAATCATTAGATAATACATATTAACATAAAAACATTTCTAATAAAAACTTATCAATATATAAATTATTTTAATTTGTTTTTTGTCCGCTAACAGTTAAATATAAATAACTATTTTAACATTTATTTAATAATAATTAAATGATATTATATTTATATAGTAAATATTAGATTTTTCTTATAATATAATTTTTAAATTTCCCTGTCGAGAAATTAAATTAAATTAAGTATTTTGCTTTATCATAGAAGTTAAAAACATAAGATTTATTTATCACAATTGTTTAATACGTTTAATGCATTAAAAAAATAATTCATTTAATAAATATTACTTTATATAATATATTTAATTATCAATTGTAACCAATGGATGCAAATTATGATAAGGATTAGCATTTGTAATGTTATCACAAATTAATAGTAAAATCTATTTAGAAATACGTGGCAAATAATTATATTTTATTGTTAGTCGCCATTTGTAGAGTTAAACATTTTTTTAAACAAAATTAAAATTAGTGATTAGTTTTTCTAAAATGTCATTGATTATAAATAAATTTGAAATTTGTAATAATATTTCTGATACTATGAAACAAACTATTGTTTTATTTCACGTTTTTTGGATTGAAAATACAAACATAATATTCATCACAAATGAGGACAAAGTGTATGGTTTGGGCCATAATTTCTGCGGAAGTCTGGCTTTAGGACACAATATAGCCATCGATTCGCCGCATATTATCCCAGAGTTGTGTCACAAAAGGATTCAACACTTCTTTATTGGTGACAACTTTGTGTTGGCTATGAGTGCCTCAAACTGTATATATAGTTGGGGTCACAATTGGTGCGGACAGTTGGCTAGAGATGTGACACCGAAAGGCATTTATTTAAAGCCACAAAAAATATCATTCTTTGACATTAAATATATCCAACAAATCAGTTGTGGTAGATATCACAGTCTGGTCCTCACAGTCGATGGACAAGTGTACGGATGGGGCCGTAATAGTGAGGGACAGTTAGGTGGTGAGACAAATAATGACACAATCAGTGAACCATTTTTGTTGACATTTAATAATAATTATAAAATACAAACCATTTGTTGTGGTAGTTGTTCCTCATTTGCAATCACTTCCAATGGATTGGTATTAAGTTGGGGTCTATTTAATAATAATGAAAAACTCCAAAATAGACCAGGGTTAGTTAGTAAACCAGAATTAGTTTATGAATTAAAAGATATTAAATGCATGTCACAATCGTTTTGGTGGGGAAATGAAAAATCAAAAATATTTTGTGAAAAGTTTTGCTTTTTAGCGGCATCTGGATCAACATATTATTGTGATATAAGCTATAATATAAATGAATCTGGGATATATATTTATCAAAATGGTACTGAAATCATAAAATATGAAACAAAACATATATTTCAAGACATCTATAAACATAATTATTTAGATTCAATAATACTCTCAAATGGAGAAAACATAATAGAATTACTCAATACAAACATATTGGTTGAAACCAAACACAAAAATATAAATGATTTCTATAGTACTGAACACCAAAGAACTTACAATACTATAAATTTAAGACAAGATTTTGATCGGAAACAATTAACCCAAACTTCAATCATGGGTTCGGGTGCTTTTGGTTCAGTATATAAAATACAAAATAACCATGATCAATTGTTTTATGCCATAAAAATTATTAAACTTAAAGGTAATAATCAAATTTAATTTAAATCAAAAGTTTGAAGTTTAATTACATTCAATTTTAGATTTTAATGCAAAGGATTTATCAAGAACATTTACTGAAATTGAAAACTTAGCGAAAGTGGACCCAAAATATTGTGTCAAATATTACGGCTCATGGCTTGAAGGGGACTCCTATTACATACAAATGGAGTTGTGTTCAGAGAGTCTTCAGAATATTCTTCAACACAAACCCCAAGAATTTAGTCGACAATCAGGAGAAACAATGAATTGTTACGAGTATTTCATTTCGTGTGAAATATTCCGAGAGATCTTAGAATGTGTTCAGTATTTGCATGAATTGAATCCACAGATCATTCACAGAGACCTCAAACCCGGCAATATATTGATTGACAGAAATGGAAGGAACGGTAGATTTGTTAAGTTATGTGACTTTGGATTGGCCACAGTTCACGACAATAGTATTCATTTGATGACAACTAATAAACACACATCAGGTATCGGAACCCTGGGATATATAGCTCAAGAAGTTCTCAGTGGTAAATCATATGATCATAAAAGTGATATCTTTAGTCTGGCGGTAATCGGGGAAAATATATTTGATTTTGATGTTGCCAAAATAAACCCAGACAAGTATTTAAAAATCTTATTATAATATCAAAAATGCTAATTATACTAAAATCTGTTAATATAGATCACAAAACTATTCGCTAAAAATTTCGGATTTAAATGAACCAGTATATAATTTACAAACTATGTTACTATCAATGGTGGCGTACCCTCAATGGCATCGTAGGCCGGACTGTAGTGAAGTGTTGTCCAAATATAACGAGTGGTCTATCGATAAGAATATTCTCATAAAAGATCCGGAATTTGAATCAACACATCAGAGATTCCTATTAAAAGACAATTCATTTTATTCACAATATATGATAAATATTTATGAAACTGAATTTAATTCATTATCGGTTACGCAAAAAATGCAACTTATATTTAAATTATCCGGATGAAAATTTAATTTTACTGTACACCCATTCCTTCATTATATTATTCTTTATTTGTTATACCATGTTTAATTTAACATATAGATGGCTATACTAGCGCTGTAATTTATCACTATATGTAAGTTTTTTCAGATTTATATTACAATATAAACTTTATTTTCTTTAATTATTATATAATCGATATTTTATTTAAATATTATAAATATATTTTAGTTAGTTTTTGGACTATTTTTATTCTTATTGTATGAAAATTATTAAGTTTTAAAATCAATAGAAATATTTAAATTACAAACTTGTATTTTAAAACTATTTAAATATTTAATTATTCAAGCATTGTACAATTTTTTTATACATTTAAGTTTACAATTGATCATTTTAAAACAATTTATTTTGAATTTATAACAGTGTAATTAATTTTTATAACATATATAAATATTTACACCACAATTAAATCTAAAAGATAAATTTCTAATAAGCAAACTAAATTATATACATTACTATTAAACTAAAAAATTCACTGCGAAAATGTAGACTAAAATCTACTAAAGTGATTAATACCAAATTAAATATATTAAAATTTAAAATTATGTATGACATTTAAAATTAAATTTTAATCCCATTGCTAATTGTGTTTATTTTTAACATAACTTTTATTTCATATGTCCACAGAATTGGATCAAAATCTGGTTATAGTTTGCTTTTACATACCTATACATGCATTATATTGTAAGCAAGTCCAGTTTAAAATAAATTAAATACACTTGCTTATTTGCAAATTTAGTTTTATTTTTTCAATAACTTTCAGTTGTTTACATTAAACAGTATTTACTATACAAAAAACATACAGTTTGTTAAATGTACGGTACCAGTAGCCCAAAAGATAGCCCTCTTACATAATATCAATGCAGTTATATAGGCTATACTTTAACATGTAGAACTTTCTAGAAGTTTTTAGAAAAGTCTTTGTGTTTGGGAACGGGAGGTATACACATTACACTCAGTATTACATAAGCATATGTGTAGCTTATTACAATATTAATGAAAATATTCTGTATTTATTGTCGCAAGTATTTCAAAAAACTACTTATAAATTAATTTTATTATATATACGCAGAATATTCTGTATTGTATTACTGACACAAATATACATTTAATACAATTATAAACCTATTTATAAAGATAAAGTGTTTGACAAAAGGGTGTTTACTCGTTTATTTAGCTTTAAAATCGTAGAATTGTGCTAGAACAAAATAAAAAATTTTGCAACTATTGTTTTTTGGCACCTATCTAACGGTATGCCCAATTTTATCCAGACATAAGGGGAACGGTAGATATTCCTGTCCATCAATAACTCAAAACTATAAGATGTAGGTAAGTTTTGATTTTTGGAAATTGTGCGCAGGGTCAATATGAAAAAAGTAATTTCTGGATTTTGAGAAATTTTGCCTTATTGATT
>CAJPVJ010002271.1:0-13520 GCA_905397405.1 Oppiella nova
ATAACGTTAACCGCAAACTCCCTGTCCGTTGGATGGCACAGGAAAGCCTCCAAAAGAGTATATTTAACACTAAAACCGACGTCTGGTCTTACGGTGTAGTGGTGTGGGAGCTGATGACCCGGGGTGTTGTGCCATACACCAATATATGTAACGCGGACATATTTCACTATTTGCATCGTGGTGAACGTTTGCCACGTCCATCATACTGTCCCGAGGTGTTGTATACTATTTTACTAACATGTTGGTCCCGAGACCCTGGTAATCGGCCCAATTTTGATAAGCTAATTGTTGAGATGCGTTTTATAAAACACAGACTTGGTCGATTAGCCATGATAAATCCTGTGCCACTTAATGAATGTAATACTTACGTAAATAGTACTACTAATGTTGTTGAAAATTCTGCTAGATCATTAAACCAGACTGATTTATTGATTGTGGTTTAAATATAATTAGTTATAACAAAGTTATCATGTTGTATTAAACATTTGAAAATATACATTATGCATAAATTATTTGTTTTATTTTGAAAACCATATGAATATAATTTATACTTATTAATTATCATAAAATAAAAACATTACTTGTAATATAAATATGTATACGAATAAGTATATTAATTATTAATTAAAGTTACTATAGAGATATATAATTTTATAATTGTTTAATTTAAACTTATGCTGATTAAAATATTGTATAAATATTTTAATATGAATATAAATCATTTACGACATATAATAATTATTACTATTAATAGTAATAGTTTTTGTAATTAATAATTTGAATATAATTAAATTAATATTTTTATTTGAAATAATAAACTCATATATTTATAAATTGAGATAAGATAATGCTTAATTAACAATAATAAAGTTAATCTTATAATGTTAAGTGTTTGTTGTATAACTCACTTATTTTGCTTAATTATTATGAAATAAAGTTATTAATTATTATAATTTTTATTAACCGGAAATTATAAAAACTCATTAATATCATAAATAAAAATATTAATTTAATCATATATTATAAGGTTCTACCTCAAAAGGCCTACGGCCTAAAAGGCCTACTTTGACATAAAATCTAAATTTCTTTAGATTTACTACATTATTGTGGACCAAAGTTTAAATATAACCTAGAGCAATAGTATTACATAAATTACGCTAATATACTTTACGTTATTTATGGAATATAAGGATTTATTTCATAATTGTTGGTGAAATTTTTATAAATGTAAATAAACTTAATTTGGTAAGTAAATAAGTTACGTAAAATTAGTCTAACGTAATTTATGACTAAATTAATAAGCTCTAAACTTAATTAAACTTATTTGACCAGTTTATCACTTTTAATTAATAATTAATTTAGAATTTTGTAAAAGTAGGCCTTTTAGGCCGTAGGCGTTTTGGGAGAGTCTGTATTATAATGTGTTTATACTAAATTAACAAAGTTAATTAATTTTATAAAAAAGTTTATTTAATGTAAATAATTTTTAATATTTATAAAGTTTTGCATGTTATTCATATAGTGATATTATTTTCAAAAACCTACACAAAACCGATAATAAATATTATATTATTAATTTGCTAACAATCATGTTAATAATTAAATATAAAAAAAATTTACGACATGTTCAACCAATTTAATTAACAATGGTTTGCGAACTCAACACTGATATTTGAAATAAGCAGTTTATAGCTTTGAATAACAATATAGATATAAACTCTAAATAGGGGGTTCTGTAAGTGCCTGAGCCCGGTGTTTGGCCCGGGCACTTTAGTATCCCCCCTAATAGTGTAAGATATATTAAATGCGTACCGGAATAGGATTCATCTGAATCTTGAATGTAGATTAATATCTTTATAAAGGGTATTAACAATAGTATAGTTCTTTATCCAGGTTTTCATGTATTTAATATATATTATTACTATTATAAATATATGATAAGTACAGTTATTATCATATGAATCACAACACGAAATAACCAGCATAATAAAAATATACACGTGTATTTAAATTTATTGCACATAACAAATCGCACCGTTGTATTTTAGTAATTTATATTGGCTATTTATTGCTTTATTTACTTCCATTTAAAATATCTAATTCCTATGGGAATAATATTTATTTGCAAAGTAAATTACAAAGAATTTTGAAATTATTATTAAAGATATTACTTTTATGTCTGTTTAATATTCTTAATTGAAAGTCTATGAATATTTGTGTGTAACTATTTGATAATTCAAAACGGAAATTAATGTTTTACTAATTTTATTCATCATAATAAGACATTGATAAATAATAATATTTAAACATATATAAGATAATTTACCTAAAAACCAATAAGTTTATTATACATTAAATGTGGTTAAGTTAATTTGTTATTATCCTGTTGAAAAATTTAACAAGCTGAAATATGTGTCTAAAAATTGATTCTATTTATTACAATTTTATATGTTACAGTTCATTTATTATATTAAACTCAATTCTTATAACCAATAATCACAACGTCGACGAACCGGTTATATTGAATTTTTATCCCAAATATGGCCCATGGATTGGCGGCAATATTACAATAAACGTCGCAAACATCACTACAATTCCTAATGATTTAAATGTTGTTATTAATCTGAAACATAATATCGTAAAATGTTTACCAATATTCATAGATTTTGATGATCTGCATAATAATGCCTCGATACAATGTACCGTACAACTATACGATAGGTATGGAGATCGTTCGGGAAGAGTATTAATAAGGAATGGGATTAAAATTTTAGCAATAAGCAAATATACTTATGAAATTTATCATCCAGTTATATTTTATATAAGTCCTCGTTTCGGTCCGACATCTGGCGGGACGAGGTTGGATATCTCATATAAATATTTGTATAACGTATCGCTTTTAAATATTGTGTTGGGCACAGCAAATTGCAACATTGATTATAACAGAACGTATAGATATTTCTCAGGAAATGTGTTTTGTATAACTGGACATACAAATTATCCAGGCAATGTGAGTATTTATATAACACATAATGGTGCACCTTTAACTACTAAATCGTTACAATTTACATACACAAATGATCCGAGTATTATTGCAATAACATCCGGCGGACCTGAAAGGTTACAAGCAATTTCAGGTGGCGGAATAATAGTCGATGTAATTGGTAACAATTTGCACGTAGTAAAAAGACCATTGATTTATGTTGAATATATGCTTAAAGAATATTACGGTAAATGTATAGCACTATCGGTAGACGAGATGAAATGTCTGAGCCCACGTGTTCCGATAAACTATACTGATGATGTTGATTTTGTCGAACTAGACTTCGGTTTCATAATGAACTCGGTAGAAATTGTGAAAAATATGAGTAATCCCAAAAACAATTTGTTTTCAAAGTTCAAGATTTTTAAAAACCCAACATATTATGCGTTTGATGAATATACAACTAGTTCATTTAAAGCTCAAAATTTGACAATATTTGGTAAAAATCTTGCTAGTGGCTGTCGAGAATTGGATGTGAAAGTGAGAATAGGCGATTATAAATGCAATATTATTTCATTTAAATCTAATGAACTAATTTGTAGTTGGAAACAAAGTTTAATAGAATTTAAATTAATGGTAACAATCAGTGTGGGTTTTCATACAAATTTTACAATCGGATATTTGTATCTTAATCCAACAAATGGGGATGTATTAACTATCAAACCTTTATTGTTCATGAATAATTCAATAATAATATTTAGAAATCCGAGTGAATATACAGTTGTTCATGATAATTTAAATGATAATTTAAACGATACTATCACATTAAGTGTAGTAAAATATGATCAACATTTCATTGTATTGACGGGTTTGGGTGTAATAACAATTTTTGGTATTTTACTATTCATGGTTGTGGCATATGTACTATATCGAAAAAAGAGTTTCAAGCAAGAATCTAAATCTTATAGGTTTAACAAAAGTAAAAAGTCCACTCAGCAATATTCTACACATAATGTTTCAATAAATAACAATTCCGAAAATGGTAAATATATCATTAATATATTATTTGGGAATCTCTTAATTGCCAGACCATACAGACCTCCATTATGTCCGTATCTGATCAACCAGACCACGTAAAATGTTGATAAAAAACGGTGTTGCTGGTCTAATACTGATATAATGGGAGTCTGGCCGTGTGGCAGGTCTGGGAAATAAGATTGCGCTATTTAAAATCTATTTAAAAATTTAGCATATAAATATTTATTTAATTTTGATTTAAATATATTGTTATAGTATTTGATAGTTATTGACAATGATAAAATCTTTTTGTAAAAATTGTCTATTTATATTTAATTTTAGAGGAATTTTTACTTTTGGATCATACTGATAATGTACCTGGTGAAATTATAAAAATTTTGGAAAATTACCGCATATTATTTAAAAGATCAAATATTGAATTTGAAAGCATTATTGGTCAAGGTCAATTTGGCAGGATATACAAAGCCATATTGCGTAACAACAGTAATCCACCTAGTGAAATTATAGCGGCAAAAAGTAAAATTTAAAAATGTTTTTTTTAAAAATTTAAAATTATTTATCCTTTATCACAGCAATAATTGGAAACATTTATAACCTTGATAATATAATTGACGAGGCACTTTCCATAACTGAGTTTAAGCATAAAAATGTGTTGTCACTTATTGGAGTTTCCTTCGACAACACGGGAAAGCCTATCATTTTGTTACCCTATATGGAAAATGGTGACCTCTTGGCGTATTTACGAGACGATAATAAAAATGTCCCAGATAATATACTAATCCAATTCGCTTTGGAAATTTCTGAAGGTTTTTTATATCATATAAATTTTATAATTAATTTTAATCATTGTATAAGTTGGATATACCCAATTATTGGCCTATAGTTCGTTAGCCATAGTAACAGATAATTTAAATAAACCTAACCTAATCTAGGGCAACTTAAAAACTTTTTCTTTATTAAAATAAGCTAGATTTATGATTGTTCAACTATTGGTTTGTAAATTTAATTTTTCCATGAGGCCTTAAAAGGACTTTGTAATGTACTCTCAGAGCTTCTTGAACAAATATCATATTCATTTAATTTGAATGAAATTCACGATAATTAAGTAGACAATTTATGATCTCATTGTTTGCCACTCCATACTAATTAAAATTTGAACTTTTATTTGAACAGGCTATTTGCCAGACATTTATTAAAGAGTGAGATTATCTAGTATAATGTATAAATAATAAATTAAGTTATTTATGCTTTTTGTTAATGGGTCATTGCTCACAAAATACGTTAAGTATAATTTATATAAATTGTAATACGTACATTATATATGTTGCAATTATATATCACGATTTGTAATTTTATTAATTTACATATTTTTCATAGGTATGAATTATTTAGCAAGGCAACATTTTGTGCACCGGGATTTGGCCGCCAGGAACTGTATGCTCGACGGGGAACTATGTATCAAAATCGGCGACTTTGGCTTGTCACGCGATATATACGAAAACGATTATTACCATGATACAACAAGAGGTAGACTCCCCGTTAAATGGATGGCACCGGAGCCTACTAAAATACAAATATACTACAAAGTCAGACGTGTGGTCATATGGGGGTTTACTATGGGAGCTAATGACCAGGGGCTATACACCTTACCCAGGCTTTGATAAAACGGATATATTAAGATACCTAGAAAATGGAAATCGTTTAAAGCGGCCCCCAAAATGTCCAGAGTTCATTTATACAATAATGACTCGGTGTTGGCTAGATAATCCAAAAGATAGACCAACATTCAATCAGTTAGTTCATGATATGAAGGAGCTAGCTAAAGCACGTATTGATGGATAAAATTACAAAACATTACCAAAAATAATAGTTTATACCAAATTAATGTGAGTATTAATATAATAATAATAGTTTTATTTAATTTTATGTTATAAATGTTTATTAAACATTAGTATTTAATTAAAAATATAATTATTAACTAAATTTAAATATAAAACTTTAAAATAAATGCGTTATTTAAGTTTAAATTAACTACTTGCAACATTTTATATTTAAAAATACTTAGCTTGTTATAGCATGTTGTGCTTCAATTGGACTGATATTTGTTGAAGTAACTCTAGAAATGTATCTAGCAAACTGTAATTATTGCACTAACACAAGTTATCACATGATGTTTGAAATAAATTTTGTAAATTTTAACTATTTTAATTTAAATAAATAAAATTATATCACAAATTATTATGGTATTTCAATAATATTTTTTATTTAAAATATAAATATTTAAGTTTTATATTCAAGTTTTAATCATTATAATTTTTTTAACCGGAAATTATAAAAAATCTTGAATATCATGAATAAAAATGTTAAATTATTAAGATATTATAATATGTTTATACTAAATTAATAAAGTTACTTTTTAAATAAAATTTTTATAATTTCCGGTTAAAAAAATTATAATGATTAATTACTTTATTTCATAATAATTAAGCAAAATAAGTGAGTTATACACCAAACACTTAAAATTATGAAATTAGCTTTATCATTGTTATATCAGCAGTATCTAATCTCAATTTATAAATTTTTGAGTTTATTATTTCAATAACAATATTAATTAAATTAAATTCAAACTATTAATTACAAAAACTATTAATATTAGCAAGCAAAGGAAGCTTTTATATGCATTATAGCTATAATTATTGTCTGAAAAAGTTCTACATATAATAAGGTACTTGAATATAAAACTTAAATAAACTATATTTATATTTTAAATAAAAAATATTTTTAAAATATAATAATAATTTATGATATAATTTTATTTATTTAAATTAAAATAGTTAAAATTTAAAATTTAACGAGGCCATTTTACTAAAAGAATTTAAACACAAAAACGTGTTATCACTAATTGGCATCTCATTTAATGATATAGGAAAGCCTATCATTTTGTTGTCATATATGAAAAACGGTTAATTATTAACATATTTACGCAATGAAAACAATGATCCAACTATTAAAAATTTGATACAATTTGCCTTGGACATTGCTGAAAGTTAGTGTATAAGTACTATATAAGTTTATTAAAACATAATATAAACAATGTTATTTTCCTTTCAACAAGGAATGGCATATTTAGTTAAACAGCGATTTGTGCACCGGGATCTGGCAGCTAGGAACTGTATGCTCGATGGTACATGGCCTAAAATTTGATGATTTTAGCTTAACTCGCGATATATATAACGAGAGCTACTATCGGAGTAGGGCTGCCAAATGGAAAAGTTCATAAACGGGAGCTTTCAATAGTTTACATATAGACTCCCGGGAGATGTTACTAATGCATTATACAAAATTTTTCAATGATTTTTAACCATATTATTTCTAACTATTAATATATAAATAGAGCTGAATGTTGTCATTTGTTTAAATTTGATATTAGACTGTTGGACATACAGTAATTGAATAAAATTATAAATTAATTAAATTATATGAATAATCAATCCATTAATTAAAGATTAAAACTTATTTTAAATTTCATGACACATTTAAATCAATTATATTTACAGTAGCTTATTTTAAATCTTAACATTTTTTATATGAAAATAGTTCTCAACAATATAAATAGATAAAAATTCTCTGCAAATATGTTCACAATACGTACACAAAAGTGTCAATATATAAATAATTATTAACAACATTCAAATTCATCGCTATTTAAATAGACAATCATATTAAAGGGGAAAATTATTTTAAAAATTCATCATTCAATAATTATATAGTCTTATTTTTATTTAAATGTTGTTTTACAAATATTTTCATTAAATCACAACTTTAATTTGTGTATAAATGTCTGAATTTTTGTCCGGGAGAAATCAATCTCATGGTAGACAGTCAGCCGGGAGACGGGAGAAATACCTCAATTCCGGGAGACTCCCGGTGAAACCGGGAGGTTTGGCAGCCCTATATCGGAGTAATACCAAATGCAAACTACCCGTCAAATGGATGTCACCGGAAAGCATACAAAAGGGTTTCTATAATAATAAAACGGACGTTTGGGCGTATGGTGTGCTAGTTTGGGAAATATTTACCCGTGGTGACGTTCCTTATCCAGGAGTAGATAATAGCGTTATTTTGAAATATATTCAAAATGGCAATAGGTTAACTAGACCACAATATTGTCCAGGATCCATATATGATATTATCAACCGGTGCTGGCTAATTGATCAGAATGAACGTCCAACATTTAATCAGATTGTCCTTGATATAAAAGGTGTATCCAAAGTTGACACCACTTCAGAAAATTACGAGCAATTTGAACTTGATCAAAATAGGGTTGGAAATAACTACATAAGTTGCGATCACTATGGATATATTAAACCAAACATTCAATAGTTTGAAATAAAATTTAAACAAATTAAGTTAAAATAATTTATACCTAGTGTTAGATAACGTATTACAAAACTAACATATAATTAGAATTAATTTTATATATTAACTAAATAAACGAAAACTTATTTGGAAATGTTTTTACATATCAATGAATATAATACCATACTTTATAAATTTTAATTAAAACATGCTAACTTAATACAAAATTACCATAAAATATATTGTGAAATAATTTTTCTTATTAAAAAACACATAATTTTATGGTCTTTTATTCACTGATAATTTCTATTAGAAACTAACCGGAAATATGATAACTATTAGCAATTATATTACGGATATATTAGGTAATACATATAATATATAATAGGATCTTCCGTATTTTATTATCAACATATTAGTTATATTAAAGTATAGTTAAATAAAAAGACAATATAATTAATATGATAAAAACTAATAAAATAAAACACACAATTAAGCATATAAAATTTATTGTTAAAACTAATTTTATTTAATAAATGAAATTTATTATTGCAAACTTGTTTTATGAAATTCATTAATTTGTCTCTTTTTGGTTAAATTAGTATTTTTCAATGAATACAAATTGTAGTTTATTTTTAAAATTTTTATTGAATTGAATTAAAATGAAACGTCACAACCTCCATAAAGTAAGTTCATTTATAAATTTATTTTGAATTTTAATTAATATTTTTACATTAATAATTTTTTATTATTAATTATTAAATTGTCATGGCTTTAATAATTGGTGGCTATCTTGCAAAATAAGTACATTTATTTTGCACAGGAAACTGTAAACATAACCTACTCAATGCTTTTCATAACTAAGAAACATTATGTGGTATTATTGAAAGCATTGATTGGGTTATGTTTACAATTTGCAGTGAATAAATGTCCTTATTTTACATGATAGCTACCAATTGTAAATTATAAGCTTTATAATTTGGAAATATTACTCATAAGATATTTATTATTATTGTTATTATAAATGAAAGGTTTTATTTCTATTAAATTTTTCGATTAAACATGATATATTTAATAATATCTTTATAATAATTAAACATCTTTACAATTATATTGATATAAACCAAATAATGACAATGTTTACTTTACCTATGCATTCATATGAGACGAATCATTCTGTAACGTTCTACGTGACTGCGCGAACAAACTGTAAACTTGTGTATTTCACTTTAAACTATATTATTGCCAAATTCATAGATATATGTTTTACTGTTAAATATTTGATTTACAGTTTGTTTGCACAGATACCTAGAACGTTTCAGAATGGTTCATCCCATATGTTTCAACAATACTGGTTAAACTTGCTACAATATTAATCCATCCTAATACATTTGAAAGCAAAGTTGACGTAAACATTTTGATTACTTTTTAAATTTGTATTACAATTTTAAAACATGTGTTTATTATTCAGTTGTCGTCGGCGATAATAACGTAAAATATTTGCCTGTTCATATAGCATGCGCAAAACCTTGATGCATAATAAAATGCACATTAACTAGCCCACTCGAAACGGGCTTGGTGAAACCGATAAATGGAAATAGTGCTGGATTAATTTCGGTCAATGGCACGTTGCGAAAGCATAGACGTTTACATATGATAACGGACAAGTTATTTAAATTTGTAACACCAAAAATACTACATTTTGAACCTAAACATGTCCCGGTATCAGGGTCAAATTTGTTATGTATTACCGGGTACGATTTTAATTATACTAACAACATTGAGGTGAAGTTAGGGAATCTTCTATGTAAAAGATTTGGAAATATAACTTATGATACTGAACATGGTACTCATGCAATAACGTGCATTATACCTAACGTTCAGGCAGTTAACCAAGTTGAATTGAGCATTACCTTTGATAATAAAACTAAAATAGTTGCTGATAATCTATTTACTTATACCGAATCACCGATTCACTTATATCCGAATATATCGTATTCAATAGTAATGTCAATGACATTACACAAACTAATAATAAAAATATAAATAAATTAAATATTAACAATATAACTAATACAATTATTAACAGTATAATTAACACTAATACTACACCGATTGAAAATGACCGTGATGAAACAATTAAAAATAACATGGATTCTGAAATAAACAAGACTTGAACTTAGTACACATTGATAATAATAATAATAATAGGATTAGTTTGTGTAATATTTATTATAATTATTATAATCCTGGTGATATTCTGCGTCGAAATAAAAAACAACCAAATATTAAAAATGTTTATCAAGCTAATAAACAATCTAACTGTTTAACCAATTACTGTAAAAATTACCATAATTCACCAAATACTACTTCCGTTAAAAATAATCAGCAAAGTGGTATGTTTAATTTGTATCATATTCGAAATAGACATCGACTTTAATTTAATATAATATTTCAAAACTGATGGATTAAAGTAGAGTTGAGAGTTTACTATTCGTATTTCTCTCCCAGATACTGTTAAAATTAATTAAAATTCACTTCATTATATAGGTGAAAATTTGTGTCTACTTGTATCGGAACCTGTTACATCAACTATTACCAATAATGATAATAATGTGTCAACTGAAATATTATTTTAAGTCGGAAATTAAATTGATCAAAGAAATTGACAATTGCAATTTTAAATAAATAAATTTTTTAAATTAATAAATTACTAAAACAAAAACCATTACTTGTAAAATGTATATTTATATAAATTATTAAAAGTAACATTAGTATAAAATAAATAATAATTTTTTATTTTAAAATTGTTTCAATTATATTAATTTTAAGATTAATAATTAAAATCTTAATGCCATCCATCAGGCATTGTATAAAAATGTGTTAAAAATATATTTAGCTTGATCAAAATAAATTCAAACAAATGTATTGTTTACTAAAATATTACTAATTATGGCCGAAACCATAAATAAAAATATTAATGAACTAGTAAATATATATAAAGCTTTATACAAAATTTACAGTTTTTCAATTAATACATTTCTTTAACAAAAATTGTGAAAAAGAGATTAGAGAGTGATATAAATATGTGATTTCGGAACGGCATGTGATATACGCACCGTTATGACCAATAATACCGTGCGTAAATTTATTATTTATCGTACAATTAACAATTAATTTTTAAAAATGGTGATTATGTAAAGTTGTAGAATTGAAAAACTGTAAATTTTGTATAAAGCTTTATATATATTTACTAGTTCATTAATATTTTTATTTATGGTTTCGGCCATAATTAGTAATATTTTAGTAAACAATACATTTGTTTGAATTTATTTTGATCAAGCTAAATATATTTTTAACACATTTTTATACAATGCCTGATGGATGGCATTAAGATTTTAATTATTAATCTTAAAATTAATATAATTGAAACAATTTTAAAATAAAAAATTATTATTTATTTTATACTAATGTTACTTTTAATAATTTATATAAATATACATTTTACAAGTAATGGTTTTTGTTTTAGTAATTTATTAATTTAAAAAATTTATTTATTTAAAATTGCAATTGTCAATTTCTTTGATCAATTTAATTTCCGACTTAAAATAATATTTCAGTTGACACATTATTATCATTATTGGTAATAGTTGATGTAACAGGTTCCGATACAAGTAGACACAAATTTTCACCTATATAATGAAGTGAATTTTAATTAATTTTAACAGTATCTGGGAGAGAAATACGAATAGTAAACTCTCAACTCTACTTTAATCCATCAGTTTTGAAATATTATATTAAATTAAAGTCGATGTCTATTTCGAATATGATACAAATTAAACATACCACTTTGCTGATTATTTTTAACGGAAGTAGTATTTGGTGAATTATGGTAATTTTTACAGTAATTGGTTAAACAGTTAGATTGTTTATTAGCTTGATAAACATTTTTAATATTTGGTTGTTTTTTATTTCGACGCAGAATATCACCAGGATTATAATAATTATAATAAATATTACACAAACTAATCCTATTATTATTATTATTATCAATGTGTACTAAGTTCAAGTCTTGTTTATTTCAGAATCCATGTTATTTTTAATTGTTTCATCACGGTCATTTTCAATCGGTGTAGTATTAGTGTTAATTATACTGTTAATAATTGTATTAGTTATATTGTTAATATTTAATTTATTTATATTTTTATTATTAGTTTGTGTAATGTCATTGACATTACTATTGAATACGATATATTCGGATATAAGTGAATCGGTGATTCGGTATAAGTAAATAGATTATCAGCAACTATTTTAGTTTTATTATCAAAGGTAATGCTCAATTCAACTTGGTTAACTGCCTGAACGTTAGGTATAATGCACGTTATTGCATGAGTACCATGTTCAGTATCATAAGTTATATTTCCAAATCTTTTACATAGAAGATTCCCTAACTTCACCTCAATGTTGTTAGTATAATTAAAATCGTACCCGGTAATACATAACAAATTTGACCCTGATACCGGGACATGTTTAGGTTCAAAATGTAGTATTTTTGGTGTTACAAATTTAAATAACTTGTCCGTTATCATATGTAAACGTCTATGCTTTCGCAACGTGCCATTGACCGAAATTAATCCAGCACTATTTCCATTTATCGGTTTCACCAAGCCCGTTTCGAGTGGGCTAGTTAATGTGCATTTTATTATGCATCAAGGTTTTGCGCATGCTATATGAACAGGCAAATATTTTACGTTATTATCGCCGACGACAATTTGTACGGTAAGATTGGTATAATAGTCATCCATGTCATTATTATAATGTGTTTCGATGGTCNATGGATTCTGAAATAAACAAGACTTGAACTTAGTACACATTGATAATAATAATAATAATAGGATTAGTTTGTGTAATATTTATTATAATTATTATAATCCTGGTGATATTCTGCGTCGAAATAAAAAACAACCAAATATTAAAAATGTTTATCAAGCTAATAAACAATCTAACTGTTTAATGGATTCTGAAATAAACAAGACTTGAACTTAGTACACATTGATAATAATAATAATAATAGGATTAGTTTGTGTAATATTTATTATAATTATTATAATCCTGGTGATATTCTGCGTCGAAATAAAAA
>CAJPVJ010002273.1:0-13515 GCA_905397405.1 Oppiella nova
TCACCGCGGCCGAACTAGAGGTCACAAGACAATATAAGTTACATATTCGGACTCAACAATGAATGGACTTTCATATCCAACCAAAAAATCCCGATTGCCAGTTTAGCAGGATCCTGACAGTCTTCTTTGTTGTTTATTATTTTCAAAATAATTAACTAATAAATTAACAATAAGTATTAGTGTTTTGTAGAGTTCTAGTTTAATAAATCTACTTGTTTATAAATTTACAAATTATTAAAGTAACAGTCGCAATTTTAAGATAAATTATTTTAATTTACTAGTAATTTGTACACAATGATTAATGAAAACAATATTTAAAATTCAAAATTCCTTTATTGATAGTGATTATAAAATACAATAATAATAATAATAATATAAATTTAGTTATTAAAAATTAACTTTTAGAATTTATTTTAATTAACCGGTAAACATTTATGATAATTTTAAGATTAACAAAGTAAAAAATAATCAAAATTAACTGGGTACACTACTGGAAAGTCAAGGTAGTCGTAATCCGATAAATGCTTTAATTTTTAAGGTTGAATTTAAAGGCAGCCATAATTCGCGAATATTGTCCTGGTAATTTAAATTAGAAATATTTTAACATTTATTAAAACTTTCTATAATAAATAAATATACCTGATGACAGTGAAACAGTTTCAACACGATTAACGGCCTCAACTAATTTATAGTCACCATGTTCAAATGATTTTGAGTAGCCAACGGACTCGGCACCTTTACCCCAGGTGTATTCAATGTCGGCCATACTATGACCATCTATTTATAATAATTATAAATAAATCAAATTAACATTTCATTACATTATAGGAAATATTATGCATAGCTCATTTAATAGTGTGATTAATTTTAAAATATGGATTGTTTAAATTGTTTATTGAATGTGTGGTGAATGCTTTTTAATAATTTAATGCTGACAATTTAATAAACATGTAATTATGCTAAAATTGATTTAATTGTTTTGAGCTTGGTAACTTACAGGACTCCATCTCAAGTGAACATTCATCAGGGTTAGATGATTTCTTTGGTCCACATCGGAATGATACCTTTATTCTGAAATTTAGATTATTTAATTAAGTTTACTAATAATCAAGCTAATTATTATATTACTTATAATGAGAATTTTTTTTAAAATCTACTAATTTTAAAAATAATCTTACATTATTAATACATTTATACAAATTACAATTTATAAATAAACATTCTTGGATATTTATCAAAAACAAATAGCTAGCTAATTTTATAATAACTACAATTTAAAACTATCCATGACAAATTTGAAAATAACATACCTCTCGCTGAAAAGGACATCACCATTAGGTTTAATACTAATAAATGTGTTACGGATGGGGTCTTTCACCACCTCCACGTCCAATGAGTTTGCAAAAAATGTGTCTGGTAACCACACCCGGTCCACTAAGGACTTACCACCGACTACACTCTCGGTAAAACCGGTAGCCTCGAGTCGTGGGTCAGTCCACTTTTGGCGGAAATACATGACCACGTCCATTTTCTGTAGTATAATTTTTGGGTTATATGACAAATATTTACAAAAAATTAAATAAATTTATGACGTACCCGGTCATTTGCGTCAAATTCATAGTCAACCACGTACATGGTGACTCCCACTTTGACTGTGGTATTTTCTGAAAATATTTTTAATTTTTATTAATTAGCTACCAAGATAGTTTTCATGTTTTTCTATATTTACCGCCTAAATAAGGGCGAATATCCTTGTCGTATAACTCGGGGCTAGTAATAGCTTTGAAATTTTTCACCGCGGCCACTTTTGAGCTAGATTAAAAATGTTAATTTTAGTTGAGTTAAATAATTTTTAAAAGTATTATTTACTTGGCCGAGGTGATATGTTTGGCATAGCACACGGCAATAGCGCACAAAATTATTATAGTTTTCATTTTGGTGTTCAAAATATATGACAATATTTTTCAAACTTTAATAACTTAATATTGAATTGATTTGTGTGTAGTATTGAAGTGACCAGAGTATTTATAGAAATTTTTAAATCAATTATTATTTACAGTTTATTAAGGATATCCTAATTTTAAAAATATAATACACATGTATGATTATAATTAATAAACATATTTTTTATTTATGTTAAAATTGTAAACATTTTTTTACAAAAAATATTTTATGTAATAATTCTAGGAATTGTTATTTACTATTGCGTTAAAATTATTTGATAAATAAAAGCATCATTTAAAATTATCAAGTTTTAAAAATATTTGTGCTATTAAGTATAGCACATGTTATATAATATAAATAAATTTTATTTATTAAGTTTAAATCACGTTGAACTTGAAATGCTTAATTAACTTAAATATTTATGATTGACGTCAATTGATTATGAAAATGTGTATCATTGATAAAAGCATATTAAGTACATCGAGATTTATATATTACATAATGTATGGGAAATAGTTTTATAAATTGTAAGAATTTTTTAAAATATTATTTATATAAAATAATAGATTAGTTTATATTTTAATCATAATCACGTGCTCTATAACTGTACATTATACCTAATAGTATATTTTCATTTGTATTTTTAAATTATTAAAAACAGTATTAAAATATTAGCGCTAAAAATCTGAAATCAATTAAATTCAAATATTATATAATTTATCGTATGCTTTGAATAATTTTACAATAAATTATATTATCATTAATATTCATAATTAAGAATGGGTATTTTATTTAATAGTGTTAACATAGTTTTATTATAAATTATAACTTTGGAGCAAAGCCTTAATGTTACCCTGAACATTCATTCATTAATTAGACATTAAACTTGTGTGTATATATGAATGCATCACTACAAATATACAAATGTATTTTAGTTATTAAAAGTTTATTCATTTTCTATATAAAATAATATATTAAAATTGAATCATTGAATTGTTTAAATGTATAAAATCATTATTTTTCATAAACTCATTATTTTAATTAATTTATTTTTCATTATAAAATGAATAAACTTCTAAAACCTTGAATGATTAATTTATTTGTGTTAAAACATTCATATTTACTATGAGTATATGTCTATATATCTAATGGATAACATTAAGGCCTTGCTCCAAAGTTATAATTTATACGAAAACTACGTTAACACTATTTATTAAATAAAATACCTATTCTTATTCATAATGTATTTATTTTTATTAAAATAACCAAACTATTTTACCAACTAGTTAATATTGAATTTAATAGTATATGCAATTATAAATCATGTATATTTAACTAATGTATTATTATAAATAAAACGTAAAATTTAAATATATTATATTTAATTTTACACCACTCAATTATATCTATACTACATTATCAGTTTTTTAATTAAATAAAAATATGCATAATTGTTGAATAATATTATAATTATTATCAGTTGAAATATGCGAAATAAAAATCAGTATCATACTTTTAGTAAATAATATTTTAAATTTATAGTAATTTTTAAATATTCAATCTGAATTAAATTTGCGATTATTATTAGTGTACTATCATTAAGGTTGTAAAACTAGAATAATTCATTTATTCAGTCGTTTATGTGAACTATAATAATAACTAATTATAATTATTTTGCCAATTCTGTTCTGTATTTATATATATAACATTAAAGTTATAAGTATTAAGTCTATTAATTTTATAATATCAGGATAAGTTACGGGTGAATAATGAAATAAGTGGTAATAAACTTACAGTAATCTTTTAAGCTACATTACAATGCTATGTCTCAATTAGAGCATAAGTGTAATTTTATATTATGAGAGCAATTTTCTTATAATAAATTTAACGTCATCAAGGATGTCCTTAATGTTCGATTAATATCTGAATTAGTATACCTATACATATTTTAGAATAGTAAAGTATTTTCTAACTTTATTACACCAAAGTTTGTTTTATTTTGTAGTGCTATAATAAAAATTATAATTGTATAATATACATTGTACACTGTGCACTTTTTGTAGAAAATAAATTATATTGTTAAGTAATAAGTAAAAATGTTTGGCCAATATTTATGGTTTAGTTTTGCATTGAGTGTAGTGTTTGTAATTGGTAAATGTGATCAACAAGATAATTTATTCACATGTTCAAAACCAAGTTCAAATACTAGAGAGCTACCCAAATATTGCTACCAAAAACGTAGCAAACAGTTTCGGGAAACATGTTGCAATGTCAAGCCTAACTCACCCGATACAGAATTTTGTGGCAAGGTGAGTTTCTTAATATTATATAAACTTTTTATTTATAAATAACTTGCTAATTTTTACAGATTGAATGCGAACAAATTTTAGATTGCGATGTCCATAGCGATAACATTGTAATAATAAATAATGTTACTAGTAATGGGTGTTGCCCAGCGTGTGTACATTTACTAAGTAAGTTACAACATAAATATAATTGTTAACCATTGTAGTTAGTTTACTTAAATTGTAGTATTTTTGTAGATGAAAATCAGGATTGCCAAGTTGGCAATTTATTATTCCGGTGCCGCAATGGGCTGGAGTGCGATGCATCCACCCGACAATGTCATGTCCCCAAAGGAAGTGACCCAGCTAAACTGCCCAAATGTCTTACTGAGTATCATAATAGGGAACTGGTGGCTAATGATAAAAATAGTTTTTATGTTAAAAGTACTAAACCCGGTGAAATCAGTTATTACGCTATTGAATATATACAAGATTTAGTAGACCTACCAGATTGCAATCACAAAACCGGGAACTATCAACTAAAACAATGTCGCCAAGATCAGTTAGTATTTATAAATAGAAAAATATGATTAACATATAATTACTTATAAAAGGTATAAACTTTAATTAATATACTATACTTTAATTATTATATTATACGCAAGGTGCTTTTGTGTAAATCCTACTGATGGTAAATTCACATTTGGCCTAACACAAAGACATGTGGCCGAAAACGTGACGTGTACATGCTCTGATCATTTTAATCAGTTATTGGTCACCGGTACTCGTGGCTGTAATGGTGGACAATGTAAACAGGATGACATTTCTGAAAATACCCTAGAATATTATTCACAAATACACCAAAAATGTGACAGTGGTGGAAATTGGGAACGCCTACAGTGCAATAGTGGTATATGTTTCTGTGTTGATCCAAAAACTGGCAAGCCTACCACTGACAAAGCGGCATTGTATGGTGCACTACAGTCATTAGCATGTTGTAAGCTATCAAAATTAATTAAAATTAATGTTACATTGTTTATGGATATAATAAAATTATTATATCCTAAATAAATTTTTTTTAAATAAGCTAGGTAATTTTATGTAATTAAATTTAATTATTATTTACAGTTGATCAAGCAAAGAGTAAACAAGTAAACACAAAGGAGTCGGATACTAATTATTTGAATGGATGCGAAAAGTTAGTATTAGGTCCGGAGTCGTATGCATTGGAGTTCAAGAAACGCGGTTATGACCCCAAAAATATGCGAAGGGTTGCATGCTCAGCTGATGGAAAATACGCTACGAAACAATGTGATCGAGGTGAAACATTTATTAACACTATACCTTTGTTACCAATGTTTGTTACAAATTAAATAAATTTTATTAAATTTTATTTTTAAAATAAAAAATAACCTAACCTAACCTAACTCTAATTTCAAAATTCATAACTAATTAAAATATCACACTCTAGCAATATGTCAATGTGTCAACCCTACTGATGCCAAACCCCTTGACAACGCTCAGATAGATAAATTGCAACTTAATGGTCGGGACATGACATGCCGGTGCGCATTACAAAACTACCTTACTCAATACGAACTACAGTCATACCGGGAACTATCGTGCGATCAGCTAGGTAACTACGATGCCTATCAGTGCTTTGACGAGGGGAAACGGTGCTTTTGTGTCGATGAGCATGGTGCACCAATCACCAATGATGGCACAATGAGTTGCCTGGATCAGTTTATAAAAGAGTACACAGATGCCAACTTGTATCCGGATCAAATTTGTTTGATGTTGCGTAAGACTTTGACAGATTTACCAATGACCAAGGATAAGGTCAATATTTTGTTGCTAGATTCAGTTTGGAAAATAGTTTCTAGTGATAAGCCTGTTGATATTTATGAATGTAATAAATAATGTTAATTATAGAAAAATATTATATTTACAATATTGATAAATAATTAATTAATAATATAAATAGGTAAGAATAATGTCGAAAGTGTATGTTGAGTTGCCTAAGCTGGCACCCGGGATATTATGATTGATTCCCATAGACCTTTTAACCCTGATTCCGAATATGTAACTTATATTGTCCTGTGACCTCGGGTTCGGCCGCAGTCACCACTTTTATAAAGAATATTTTCGGAAAAAATTCAAGCATGTTAAATATGAAATCAATGTTGAATTTAACGTAGAATAAGAATATTTTACTCAATTTAATATTAAAATAATATTTTAAGGTATTAATATGAAATTAAAAAATAATTTTAAAAAAAAAGTATTTTTCTTATGATATAAACGTCAATCGGGAATCTTCTTCAGACAAATGGGGAAGAATTGATGGTTTTGATTATCTTGATGATTTTCCCCATTTGTCTGAAGATCTCCGATCCCGGTAGTTACCAACTGAGACAGGTCCGATCTTATTATGTGGAGCATATTAAGATCAATGGGAGTTATGTGATTAATTTGTGCAAACCCTCTCAGTTGGTGACCCACTGTTGATTCGAGGGCGGATACAGTCTGGACACCGTTCTTCCACTAGATACTTTATCTACATCCTCATCGACAAAGCAGTTCAAGTCAATGAGAAGGACGGTGTCGATTCTGTATCAGGATATTCTTTTTCTTGCCTTAACGGCCTAAGAACTGTTTTCTGTTGTGATCATGTGGCCACAGTTCTGTGGTATCTCGGATTTGGTCGTAACCAATCCGAGATCCTAATTCCCGCAGAATTTTTATTGAAAGAACAAGAATAACAAAGCGACATTTTGCATTGACAAAGGTGATTTTTGGGGTTGCTGGTGGGATTGTGGAGAACAGTGGGTGGTTTGGAGTTTTTTCGGTTGGGATGTTAGGGTGGGATGGGGGAGGTGGTTGAGAAGTTATTATATTTTGACCAATGGTCATGTAGTTGATTTTTAAATAAAAATGTGCAATATTTGATTATTCGGTTGTTTAATATTAATTTAATTCAGTAATTATTAATTTAATATTATTTACAGTAAAATATTCTTATTCTACATTAAATTCCACATTGATTTCATATATCATTTGTTGGTATTTTTTCAAAAAATATTCCCGACAAAAGTGGTCACTGCGGCCGAACCCGAGGTCACAGGACAATATAAGTTACATATTCGGACTCAGGGTTAAATGTTCTATAAGAATCAATCATAATATCCCGGTTGCCAGCTTAGGCCGAATCCGACAGTATCCTTTAAATGTGTAATTCATATACTTGTATGAATAAATATATGTTATTTAAAAAAAATTAGTAAATAATTTATTATAAAATAGGATTAGTATGATAATATTAGACCTTATAAAATATTTATTTTAAAAAATTATATAATTATTAAAAATATAATACCTTTTAATTGTGAGACTAATAATAAAAATAATTAATTTTATGTATAAAAAATAAATAAATAATAAATAAATAGCTAATATTTGGTATTAAACTATTTGATAAAATTGACATTGTAATATTTACAATTAATTTATGTCAAATTAAATAATGATTTATGATTGTACTGCACTATATATTTTATTTGTCATATAATATTTCTAAATGATTATGACCTTGTTGATATTGAAAAATTGAAAAGTATTTGTAAATACTTGTGTAAATTCAACAGTTTAAATATTTTAATATAAAAAAGTATACATAAAAAATATAAAACTATTTGATAAATTAAATATAAATTCAAAAATACAAAATTTTAATATAAAATAAATGTTGTATAAACCGCCAAAATTATTTATACCAAATATATAAACATATTTTCAGATAATAAATGATAAATTGATTACTTTGTTATTTATTATTATGGTGTAGTATGTTATCTTATGCGACCATTTTTAATTAAAATTTTTTATTGATTTTAAGTATATAAAAATATTAAGTTTAAAAACAAAGTAACCCGGTTGTAAATGTAATAAACAAACATTAATATATCATACTGTACCATGGATGATTTAAAATGTACAATATGTGATGATAAAGCAATTGGTATGTTTATTTTGTATATTAAATAAACAACATTAACATGGTGTTTAGTAAATTAATTATACGCGTGCATATTTAATAAAAATACGTTAAAATTAATGTTTTAAATCAACAAGGTTATAATTTTGGACAACTAACATGTGCATCGTGCAAAGAATTTTTCCGTAGAAACGCTAATAAAAATGAGGTATTAATAGTACTAAATAGTAATAAATGTTTACTAAACTAACCTAGTTTAATTATATTGTTTAAATTATTTAATAGGATTTTAAATGTCGATTCGTTGAGAACTGTAAAATTGATATAAAATCGCGTCGAAAATGTCCAAAATGTAGACTTCATAAATGCTTGGCAGTGGGCATGAATAAGGTTTGTAAAACTCACCTTAGTATCAAATGTCTAATTAAATAATATATTTCTAACAGGAATTAATACAAAATGATATTCAAAATAATTTGCGGCGACTTCATATGAAAGAAAATAAATTAAACAAGCACGATAAATTTGATTGTAAAAGCATAGAAAATGTGCTAGATTGCTCTGAATTAATCTCAGATTTAAGTAGCGATACTCAAAACCCTGATACGACTAATTCACATGATCAATCCAAAAATGATTTTATTTATCAGGCTCATATTGATGAAAGAATTAGTGCATTTAATAAGTCACCAATATACACCATATTTAAAATACTACCAGATTGTAAAGGTTGGAAAGATCTTGAGTTCAGCAGAGTATCCGAGTTGGGTGCAGCGTGTAAAATATTAGACTACCCTGATACAAAGTACAAAATAAGCATGTACAACAATTTTGAACTAGCTCGAACTGGTTCAGGTAGAATGGAAACCCAAATCCAGGAGCTTACAATATTTTCGCAAAGTTTAAATGGATTTTTAAATTTATGCCCTGATGATAAAATAACCCTCATCAAATACGGAACGTTTGAGTTGTTAACGTTTGGTTATTTAAGAAATTATAACTACAATACACAAAAGTTTCTCGTAAATTTAGTAGGCTATTTACAAATTTTGACCTATGTAAAAATACTTTTAATTATTTTTGTACTTATAGGATCATGAGCATTCTATGGAAATTGGTATTGAATTGTTTAACTGGAAACGTATAAATATTGCTAATTTTTTCAAAGAGTTTATTAACTTATTATGGTCAGATATCGATGGGGACTTTGTTGTAAAAAATTTGGTAATATCTAGATTTTTTCTATTTTAATAAAAATATAATTATTTATTCATTCATCCCTTAAAAGTTGACTGCAATCATATTATTCAATCAAAATCGACCAGGATTAATAAATAGGCATTATATTAAGTAAGCAAGGAGATTTTGTTACATATTACTTATTATTATACAACCTTAATAGTTATTTTTATTTTAGACTTCAACAGCAACTTTATATTTATTTATTACAACGTTATTTGCTATTAAAATATCATGATGAATCTGATTCGCAACATAAATTACAAACATTTATGACTTTATTAAATAAACTAAATGTTCTCGGTGAAATGAATATCCAGTTTGGCTTACAAGAGTTCAAAGATTTAGTGCCATATATGGGCCCAATTCACCGGGAGGTATATGGTGTCGACCGTGAATGCAGTAATATTATGTAAATTTATATAGTTTTTAGTATTTTTAAAAATTTTAATCTTGTAATAAATTATAATATTAATATAATTTGGAAACCTGTATTTTTAATAATTTTTTATTTTATAAAATAATAAATCTGATTTTATAATCCGATAATTATTAGTTATATAATATATCAACTACGTAAAATTGAGAAGGGACATATATGATTGCAAAACTTTAAATAGGGTTATCAATACAGCTAAATCATATACAACATCACCATGTTGAACTGAATGCGTGCTCATTGTTTAAGATTAGATTATCGCTAATTTGGACCACAATTAGCATTATAATCACGTAATCTGTAGTATTTGTTGAGCAAAATGAATGAATTAACAAGATATCTGATAGACCAAAATGAGATCGACCTCTGAAAAGTTGCTTTTATTTCTTCTTGAAACATTGCTTTTCTGTAAAGTTTGAAATTTATAATGTTTAATATAAGTAAATTTCAAACTTTACAGAAAAGCAATGTTTCACGAAAAAATAAAAGCAATTTTTCAGAGGTCGATCTCATTTTGGTCTACCAGATATATTTATATAAGATTTTTATTTTAAATAGCAAAGTAGTAAGATGTGAACATATTGTGTGAATGATAATCTGAACACGCAGACATAATGAAATGATTTTGAATCTTACATTATAGTATGTCTAACAGGTATTAAATTAATTATTTTTGATTCATTATAACCCTACTTTATCATTTATTGTATTTTATTTTTAGTTTTACTAATAATTTTAGTTTATATAAACAATGTGTAATATATTCATTGAATGTGCATTAATTATATAGCACAATGCAACAGCATTTGAATACACTATAAATATAAACTTGTACTAAAAGTTATATAAAAATGTTATTTAGTAGATTAATTTACAATGGTTACAGCTATGTGTTTTTATTTGCTCAATGCTATGTCAGAAATTTGTCTAAATTATAAACACATTTAGTTAACTAGCACTGAATATGCTTGTATCACTGAATGTCAATATTGTAAATAGTAAAAACGACCTTGATCGTATTTATGATTAAAGCACATTCAGTACAATGTTTATTTACTCTACTTATTTTCAAATCAAATTTTTAATTTGACAATGTGACAATAAAAGTGACAAAATTAGCACGCTGATTGATTTCAAACACGTTATATGAAACTGAACTAATTTCTTGTGATAAGCCACATAAAATAAACAAATTAAATACAGTAGTAATATACTGTATATAGTTGTATAAATATAGTTGTATATATATAAAAAGTTAAGTGAAAAGTTATAAAAATCGTGAAACAAACTAATTAATTATATATAAAGATGAACAAGCAAATACCTGATGTGAAACACGTGTCCGATATAATTGGTGAATGGGGTACATGGCAGTTTACATTCGTAACATTCAGCTATATATTGGGTGCTGTCGGTGCCCTTAATAACATGGGTTACGGTTTTCACGCCTATGGCAACGACTATTGGTGTAGTGATGTCCCGGCTGACTATCCGGTAAAATACAAAATACAATTGATCATGTTAATATATTAATATTTTCATAAAAATTTCAGAATAAAACAAAGGAAATGAAATGTTTTAAATTTATGAAACCAAATGAACCTTGCACGGAATGGCAATATGATCGGACACAATTTGGCAACTCCATAACTACAGAAGTACATTTAAAACTAATATTAACATTCCATAATATATGTATATATATTAATAATGGTCCCAGTTTAATTTAGTATGCGACCGAGCTAACTACGGCACGTACTCGCAAACGGCGTTTATGTTGGGGTATGTCGTGTCGGGACTGGTATTCTCGCACTACTCCGATAAGTACGGTCGACGGCCTACCGTATGGGCGGCATTTGGCGTGGAGATACTGGGCATTATAATATGCATACTGTCCCCTAATATATTCCTGTACTCATTTGCACGATTTCTGGTGGCATCCGGTGGCACCGGGAGGGGTAATGCCATTTATGTAACATGTAAGTATATACTTATTAACTTTAAACTAACTAAATTTTTATTAATAAATATATAATTTTATTTTAAAACTAATCGCAGTAATGGAAAGTTGCGGACCAAAGTACCGAGATACTATTGTAATATTAGGTGGCATTGGATGGGTAGTTGGTTACGCTATCGTGCCGGGCCTGGCGTATTGGCTCCAGGACTACCGATACATGCAATTAGTATCAGTCGTCGTATTGGTATTAATGGTGTTTTGGTATTACTATATGTTTGAGAGCCCGCGTTGGCTCATAACCAACGGATACGTCGATCGCGCGGAACATACGCTCCGGAAAGCCCTTAAAATGAACGGAAAGTCCGACAAAAATCTTAAGCAACAGTTGACTGAGTTGTCCGACCATTTGAAAGAGGTTTGCAATTATAATATTTTTAAAATAATATATTTATACTTAGAGTATATAAGCATACAAAGTACCTGGTTTGTCAGACTCTGTAATCACAAGGAGTGTATTAAGTTGGCAAATTAATAAGCTACTAGCTAATTTAATTAAGTAACAAATTATAATAGTGAAACAATATCATAGTCAACATTTACACATTTTTAATATTAAAGTAGGGGCACATTTTAAAAATCATTTTAAATATTAACAGCTATAATTGTTTTTATTATCAAGCATAAAGCTTAATAATAATCAAAACAACTTTTAAAATAAAAATTATTTTATTTTTAGATTCAAGCAAAAGAAAAACCGCTGAAAGATATCACAGTATTAGACGTTATAAAAACGCCTAAACTTCGCAAAGTGTCCTTGATCATATGGTACTCGCTCACTGTAATCGCGTTACTATACTACGGACTAAGTTTTAACATGGCCGATTTTGGTGGTAACTTCTACATAACCTTTCTACTATCTGGCCTGGCTGAACTGCCCGCCCAACTACTGACAGCCCTATTCATGCGATTCATTGGACGCCGCAAACTATTTGCCATATTTATGGTAATCACAGGATTGTCTAGTTTAGCGGTAATACCATCCCGTAGTGAATGGCTAAAAGTGACCTGGGCACTTGTTAGTAAGTTTGGTGTGGGCAGTGCCTGGAATGTCATGGCTATTATGGGACCCGAGCTCTACCCTACGGTACTCCGACAGAGGGGAATGGGAGCCGCGTTTGTTATAGCAAGGGTTGGCGCTATATTTGGACCCTTTATGAAGAACCTGGTACTTTTAATTTTAATTTCGAATTATTAAATTAGTTATTAAAAATTATGTAACGTGATTAAATAAAATTAATTTATTTACTTTAGACAGCGACCTATGGCCTGGCATTTGTGATGGTAATGTATGGCACCCTGGCATTTATATCGGCTATATTGGCGTTATTTATGCCCGAAACCAAGGGTAAAGAAATACCCGATACTATTGAAGAGGCTGAGCATGGTCAGTTAACAGAGTTAAAAGTGCAACCTAATTAAATAATGATCTGAATTTAAAATATATTCTATGATATTATTTATTTGAAATTGTTTAATAGTATCGGGTATTTCTTTACCCTTGGTTTCGGGCATAAATAACGCCAATATAGCCGATATAAATGCCAGGGTGCCATACATTACCATCACAAATGCCAGGCCATAGGTCGCTGTCTAA